>VYXF01011037.1:55069-104413 GCA_013397295.1 Polioptila caerulea
CCCAAGTTATTTAGGTTATATATATTTATTCAAAATTAACTACAAGGAATGACTGGCATTTGAACACTGAACTGGAATAATTTAGGTATCATAGTAGAACATTAAAGAGAAATGCAAGTTGTAACAAGACAAAAAAATAAAGGAATATTACTCTCTTAACATGGAATAACTTGTGTGAGCATCCATGAGGCATTGCACCTACTGGTGTATTGATTCTACATTTTAAGATTGTCAGTATAAAAAAGAAAACAAACTACCCAAAAATGCATTTCTGGGGTTGCCTGGAGTTCTATCATAGCAAAACACAGTAGCAATGACATAATAATAAGGGAAGCCTGGAGGAAACTGGACAGCACATTAGCAGTATTACAAGCTGTCATACAAGAAAATCCATCTGTGGAGAAGTAAAATAAAGAATTTAAGGGAAGACTGAGATTCCCAATATCTTCAAAGTAAATAAATCAGTGCTGACATTTCTGAAAAAAATGAGGAAAAGATTAGGGATGCCTGAAGCTGCCAAACCACCACCAATACAGCACTGACTGAGGCAAAGACAGTTTTAAAGTCGATGTGAAGAGAAAAAGCAGTCCTGGATAAAAGCTCATGTGGAGATTTCAAAAATGTGGACAATGATAACAAAACTAGCCTATAAATGAGCCTTAATAGTTCATTAGCCTGAAGAGCTGATGCACTGAAAAATAAGCGCAAGGATGATTTGTTTTTCACTACCTGTTGCTTTTTATAACCTGCACTATGATGGAAATAAACATGAGATTTCTAGAGGGCATTTGAAAAAAAAATCTCGTTTGCCATAGTCTCTTAAAACTCCCCAGTAAAACTGGACTAATTAGATTTAATGGCATTGGCCATGCTGGGATAGATGCAACTCATAATTTAACTGAGAAGATTTGCCATATACTTGGTTGTGTGTCTGCTGAGAGAGAGGGGGATCAAACCAGCCCTCAGCAGCTAAGAATGCTAAGACCCCTTTTGAAATTGAAGCCTATGGAGTCACTGATGTTGTTCACTTAGAATCAGAGGAAAATTTATGCTGGAAGGCGGCTCCAGAAATCATCCAGTCCAATCTCCCGCTCAAAGCAGAGGCAGCTTCAAAGCTGTTATCCTGTTATCCACGGCCTGCCCAGACAAGTTTTGAAAAGCTCTGTGGATGGAGATTTTCCTGAGCTCTCTGGGTCCTGCTCCAAGCAGCAATCATGATGACAAGATTTCTTCTGTGTCCAACTGGAATCTTCTTTGCTGTGGCTGCCTCTGGATTCCTGGAAGTATCCAAGGCCAGGCTGGATGGAGTTCTGAGCAGCCTGGGAGAGCGGAAGATGTTCCTGCCCATGGCAGTGGGTGATGAGCTTTAGTGTTCCTCCCAACCCAAACCATTCCATGACTCTATCCCACAAGCAAGTCTGTCCTCATTAAACTTCCCGAGGCCTTGAATTAAGAGGTTGGAGTGAAGGGGACAAGCAAGATCTGCCCCAACAGTCCTGGCCTGATGTCTGTCCACCAATAATCCTGATTCGGGAAATTTAGCTGAAATTATGCATTTTTCTTCTGCCACAAATCCTTTGCCATTCACTAAATTGGATGTCTTTAAGACCAGAAAACTTCAGTGCAAAATCCTCTAAATCTTTAGTGGGAGAGATTAGGCATCTATTCTGCACAGCTCAATGATAAGCAGTTTAAAATACTTCTCAGATACTCCGTTACAAGATTTGTTTGTTTGCTTTCAAATAACTTTCCTCTGGTTTATCATTTTTTCACAGCCTAAATTACAGGTGCTCCTTTGGCTATTAACAGCTCTAACTTTTGTTTATCCAAGCCACTAGGCACTGCTTTTAGCAATACATAATTTCTGTCTCATTCTTCCTCTATTTGCTAAAAAGCTGCCTTATCCCACTGGGATTTGGCCAAACCATATCTACTGTAGTAGAGTATTCCAGTTCTCCAACAATGTTTGATTCTTATGCAAGAGAAGCCAGTAAATGTAAGAGAAGGTGTTGCCTTCAGGAATCACTATTTATGTATTTGCCAGAAATAATGGTATAAGGGATGAAATTCCGTTAAACATTGCTATTCTTCTCCTGAACGGCAAGAACCCAGTAGGAATTCTATGCTATAAATGTTTCTTTGGATTTCTAAGGAAACTGGATGTAAACACAGACTTCCTGCGTGACACCAGGCACATCACACGTATTTTAGAGTACTGAGATCTTCTCTAGAGCCACATTTCCAGTGAGCTCAAA
Source organism: Polioptila caerulea (assembly GCA_013397295.1). Classification (NCBI taxonomy): domain Eukaryota; kingdom Metazoa; phylum Chordata; class Aves; order Passeriformes; family Certhiidae; genus Polioptila; species Polioptila caerulea. The sequence continues at coordinate 57,325 of VYXF01011037.1, forward strand.
ACATGACACTAAATGTTTGAACGTAAACCACTGGCAAAAGTTCTGGTCATACACATTAGTGACCCTTCATTCTTTTTTTTTTTTTTAACTTGACAGCAGACAGGCCCTCCCTGCCCTAATTGCCATTTAACCCTCATCCAATTTAGTTATTGCAAAATGGAAAGGACACAGAGTGCAGCTGTTTTCTTCATTTCTTTTTTATTTTCATCAGAACTCCTTGTACCATCAACATTCTCCATTTCTTTGGCATACCAGTTTCCTGGAATTTGCTTCTCCACTTTTGACTCCTGAGTTTTATATATTTATACAATACTATCAAATTCTTTAATGGAAAAAGTCAATGGCCTTGTAAGGATTTTACATAAAGCATCTAAATGTCTTTAGTGAAAGATTAGAAAGACAAATATTTTTTCAAGAATAGTAACAAGGACTTGACAAGAATAAGTCCAAGCCCAGGGACTCCTGGGGCTTTCAGTGAAGGGTAAGCAGGAGCTAAATTGAGGAATTTAAGTGTTTGTGTTCACAGACCTTACATAAAGTTATGATGATTCTATTCTGCTTTTTTGGGGATTTCATGCATGGATTTGAATATGATTTCTCATCCTGTTGTCACAGCAGAGCTTACCAAAACCCAGGTTTAGTGGTTAGTGTCTGCTTTGCTCAAGGTTCATTGACAGTACAATAACAGCAAGGTGCACTGTGGTTTGCCCCTGGACTTCCCAGGGAAGCAGTTCCTTGGACATCTTTTCCTTGTGGAGTTAGAGAACACTCTCAGAATGCAGCCAGAGCAATGGCCAGAGTGTGGTTTATTCCCTCCTCTGGGAAATCCTATTCTCAGTCTTGGGACAGCACATTAGGAAATGGATTTTTGAGTTTGGACCTTCAGAGGATACAACAGCAGTGACCGGTGCAAAGAGGACAGAGGTCCCCCAGGATAATTCCCTAATTCCAGGCTATTGCTCCCTGCCGTAATGCAGAGATGGTGTGCATGATCCATGGCATATAAGACACACAGAAAGCAATTCCTGTGTGTGCCTGGTGAAACAACCTTGAGTCTGTAGCCACCATTAGTGGTGACAGGCACCACATGGAGGTGCCCAGGGCAGTCCCCACAAAGGTCACTTGCAAAGCACATTCCAACTCATTGCTTTGCCTTTGAGCACAAATCCAATTACTTCTGTTTTGCAAGTCAGGATCTTCAGCAGCAGCAGACAGCAGAAAGCAAAACATACTTAGGTGACACTTCCTTTACTGAAGGCAGATCTGATTAATGAGGCAGGGCTGGAATTAACTTTTTTCTTCACGTCAAGAAGACTTCCTGAGTTGTGCAAAATTCCCCTTCTGATGCTGTTCATTCCCATTTAACTCCTGCCAAGCATGCTGAAAGCTAACACACTTCTCAGACTTCCCCAGCCAGCCAGCTATGTCTTATTATCCCTGTAAATATAATGAGATATGATTTGATATTAATGGTTGCAGATCTATCTCTTTAGATTGGAAATGCAACTCCTGCTGCAGTTCCAGCTAACTGGAAACACATCCAGTGACTCCAGCTGATGGAAATCAGAGGAACATGCTTCATAACTTATAAACATGACATTTAAAAATGTTTAGTGCTTGGATTAATACTGGAAGCACTGCTTCTTCCTGCTAGCAATGTTGCTCACACATACAGCCACAAAGAATTAATCCAGCTATCAGTATAAGTAACTGGTTAAAAAAATAGAAGTCTAGTCAAAATTAGGCAAATTTCTTTCCAGGAACATTTAAGTGTTCATAAACAGTGTTTAAGGATTCCAAGCCCAGTTAGTGACATCCTGTGTTTTTCCCTGTTCCATGGACAGTCCTGACTATACAGCATCACATTACTGGACTAATGGAGCAGTCCCAGCATAATTTTTTTTAAATATTCATTTTCTAGTTACACATAGATATAAAATTCAAACCATAGGGAAGATCTCGCTATTGAAAGAATCCAAAAGGAATCTCAGCTCTACATCGAAGCCCTCCGTGGAGCTCCCAGACAGATACTCTGTAGCTGTCTCTGTATCAAGTCAGGCTTTTAAACGAATCAATCCACACACAGGAAAAACTAACGTTGTCCAATGAAATTTAATATTAAAAGATGAAAAAGTTATTTGACCAAAAAAAAGCAGAAAATAAAAAATTAATTTAAATGGAAAAGAAAAGGAAAGAGAAGAGAGAAGAGAGAAGAGAGAAGAGAGAAGAGAGNAAAGGAAAGGAAAGGAAAGGAAAGGAAAGGAAAGGAAAGGAAAGGAAAGGAAAGGAAAGGAAAGGAAAGGAAAGGAAAGGAAAGGAAAGGAAAGGAAAGGAAAGGAAAGGAAAGGAAAGGAAAGGAAAGGAAAGGAAAGGAAAGGAAAGGAAAGGAAAGGAAAGGAAAGGAAAGGAAAGGAAAGGAAAGGAAAGGAAAGGAAAGGAAAGGAAAGGAAAGGAAAGGAAAGGAAAGGAAAGGAAAGGAAAGGAAAGGAAAGGAAAGGAAAGGAAAGGAAAGGAAAGGAAAGGAAAGGAAAGGAAAGGAAAGGAAAGGAAAGGAAAGGAAAGGAAAGGAAAGGAAAGGAAAGGAAAGGAAAGGAAAGGAAAGGAAAGGAAAGGAAAGGAAAGGAAAGGAAAGGAAAGGAAAGGAAAGGAAAGGAAAGGAAAGGAAAGGAAAGGAAAGGAAAGGAAAGGAAAGGAAAGGAAAGGAAAGGAAAGGAAAGGAAAGACAAATACTGGATTTTTTTTACACTTCTTTCTTCTTTCTTTGTGTTACTAATCTACATAACTTTATGTACAATCAGAATTTTGAATGCCAATACTCACAAACTGTTATAACAAAATTAAATATATTTTTTTCTTGAATTGGATCCTACTGATTTTCTTCCCTATTTTCAAATGGTTTGAGGAGAGCAAATGTGTCTTGGTGCACCCCGCTTTCATCTATCTTTTGATTATTCCTCTTGACTGAACCACCCAGGCCTAGGTATATTCAATTAATATCCTCACACCTCATTCGTGATTTCCTATCAATTAACTTCCAATTCCAAGTGATGCTCTCAGTTAAGAGCTCAGGTTGTCAACAATACCCAAGCCAAGGCAAATTAAAAAACACAAATCTGTTAATGCAGTAATAACTGTTCCCAAAGTAATTTAATTATGTTAAAACCTATTCAACCACAGCACTTGAAGGACTGTGTTACCAAGGCATATTTCCCATATAAAGGAAATACAATATAAAGGTTTGTATATTTTTAAAATATATACATTTCCCACAGGAACATACCTCTACTGGAGTTCAGGTGTCAAGGGGGAAGTTCTGAAAGTACTTTTGGATTTCAACACTACTAGAAATAGTAAGAGCAGAACAAGAAACTCCTTTATCTTTTTCTAGCTGGAAATTCATATTTCCCTTATGCAGCTTCAATGAGCCATTAGGAAAGGAAAAAGAAAAAAAACATTTCCCTAAATTTCAATTAAATATTTCTAGCTATATGCTGAAATACATCGTTATAATCATGGACTTTTCTTTGAGTCATATGGAAAAATGAATTGAAGACCTACCTAAAGAATAATATTTTACTCATTAAGGTAAGAAGTTGCATTTTTTCATCTAAATATTTGAAAGGCTGCTTACAAACCTTCCTCTAACATACTGAACATTATTTTTATAAGTTTAATATAGACTTATGTTAAAGTTTACATTAACAGAGCCAACAAATAATGTGTTTTCCCTTGGAAAATGTTGCTACAATAAGTATGCTTTATCAATAATTTATCACAAGAACTCCACTGTGTCTTGCTTTGAATTTTAAACTCATTCATTATTGACCAGAACTGGGAGAAAAAAGAAATATTATATTTGAAGCTGCATATGGCAATATTTAAAATAAATTTTAAGTCTCTACATATTCAAAATAAATTGTTCATAACAACGCATTGTCCTACTCTGAAGAGTGGCTTAGAATTCTTGACTTCAGGAATTGAATGTCTCAAATATCAGGGAGCATAAATAAAAAAAAAAAAAAGCATAACCTGAACAATCTCTGATTTTTATCATGCTATGAACAATGTGCAATTAAAACCAGATAAATTATTTATATATTAGAAATTTCCTTTAATTTTCATTTCTTCTTTCTTGGGACAAGAGGGGTGAAAGAATCTAATTTTAGATTAATAGCACAAAACACATAAAAAGTACCTGTTGATTTTGCATATGGCTATGCCTTTTTTCTTTCCCAGAATCTGACTCTCTCAATTCTTCAGAATTTTATTCACCTGTCAGGAAGCACATGGATGTTACACTGGAGCCAATTATGACTCAAATCTGGATGGCTCCTCATTGTTCTCACGCAAACAGATCCCATCAGGGTGCTGGGGAATAGTTTCTCTCATCATTCTGAAGTTATTTAGCTCAAAACTTAACACATGAAATCAGTGACTTTCCAGAAGTTCACATTTTGCTATTTTGCCCCTTTAACTCTGTGATTCAGCTCTCATTATTTACCTTTTTTTTTTTAATAGAAAACTATACCCATCAATTTTGCTGCTGATATTCAGCAAACATTACCTCTAGACAAAATAGATTTTTTTTCTAAATAATTTTTTAAATACAAGAAGGGATTTTTATTCAGATATTGATAAGCAGGAAGGGGAAGGAAGGGATTCTGTCCCACACATGGAGCACCCTTTAAGCAGACTGAATATTCAATGATTTTACATCACCAGCTTGGTATGTCAGATCCAGATAACTTATTTCATGGCCCAGTTTTAAGTGCATGTATTGGTTCAACTGTTAAAAAGTCAACTTATTGGATCAAACTCATCTTTAATTTGTTGTGCTGTTCTGTCCCAAAGGAAAAGAAAGCAAGTATTTCAGAGAAGGGCTGCAGGTCCTGGATGAAATGATATGGCCCAATTTGTTCTCTGTGAATATTTTGCAATACCAACTGGCTCATATTGGACTAGAACAATATTAATTGCAGAACTAATTTTGGAAGTGTTCTTAAACTTTACAATTCTGGATAAATCTTAACCCCTCTTCCACTCAGGGTTCCTCCTAAGAAGCACCTGCATTTTATTTTATTACTTCATGAATAGAAATATCAGGACCGGATCCAAGGATAAAGTAAATTCTGTTTATCTCAAGCTAAAATGCAGTGTTAGAACATCAGTGATTAATAGCAATTAAGTAATCAATAGAAAGTAAATGAATAGAAAGAACAACTAACTAAACATGCACTGAAAAAGTTAAAGAAATCCTCATAAATTTCTTTCTATCACTGCTAATGATGTTTTCTCCACGTTCAATAATTTTGTAGGAAAAGAAAGTGCTAGATAATGTGTAATTATATTTTGTATACTATTTCTGATGCACAAAACTATGATACTTTGTTATAATATAGCTTTAGGAGGTATGAAATACAATCAGAGCACTTGAAATTAAAATTGTATATGCAAGGCTTAAGTACTCAAAGGAGAGCCTTAACAAATCATGGTGCTGAAAATTTAAAGAGTTGCAATTACAGTGTCTTTGTGCTCCTTGGATAGGCCAGGTTTGTGCAGCTGAGCCTCTGCCATCAGTGTTAGACAGGGCTCAGCACCTTAGTGAGTGTTCTGAGGCTGCAAAGTGTAAAAAACTGCTGTTATTTAGTCCTACTTAACAAAAAGAAGTTCTGCTGCAAGTGCTTCTGCTACATTAGCTGTGCCTCTTCTACCTGGAGATACCTGTCATTCTCTTTACCTCGACTCACCTCCTGCCTCCCATCCCTGCACAGCTTCTGCAGGGAGCTGATATTCTGCTGGGAGGATCAAGACTGCCTGACTCATGCTTGTTACCGCTGTGAAATTCCTTGTTTGCCCCACCTGTGCTCTTCCTCTGCTCCTATTGCACCCAGATGGAGTCTGGTGCTGCTCCTAACTGGAGGAAAAACACACCTCCACTGTCCCAGAAATTTTAATCTTCCTACAGACCACATTCACAGGCAGGTTAAAGGGAAAAACTAAGTTCTATCAGCTCTCCAAATCAACAGCTGGAATTGAACTGCTAGGATACACATATCCATGGCTCAGCTACTCTCCTTCACTGCTTTACAGTCAGAGACTTTAGAGTTGAACTCTTTAAAGAAGAGAAATGGGCCCCTTCCACATGATCCATGTCACCCTGCAGAGAGTGTCTTACGGTCACACAAGTTATGCTACAGAATTTCCTCCTGCTCAGCTATAAAGGCAGCCTCAAGGTCTATTCCAATGACACCCATCCCTCAGATGACATCCAATTTATGAACATCTTCAGTTACATGAGATTACTGTCATTCCACAAAAAATCTTCTGGTGATTCAGATTGATAATTTCCACCTTCCAGAGAAAGGCTTTAGACTAATAACAGTTTGAAGACTGAAGCCCTTTATGTCTCAGAATGGGCTACCAGGAAGATGGAGAGGAACCATTCATCAGGAACTGGAGTTCCAGGACACAGGGAATGCTACTGCCACTGCCAGAGGGCAGGGCTGGATCGGATATTGGGAAGGAATTGTTCCCTGGGAGGGGGGGCAGGCCCTGGCACAGGGTGCCCAGAGCAGCTGTGGCTGACCCTGGATCCCTGGCAGTGTCCAAGGCCAGGCTGGATGGGGCTGGGAGCAGCCTGGGCCAGTGGAAGGTGTCCCTGCCCATGGCAAGGGATGAAAAGAAATGAGCTTTAATAACCCAAACTATTTGGGGACTCTGTATCAGCTGTACAAAAGCAGATCTGTAGCTCTGCATATTCCTTAATCTGTCTTCTGATTCCAACTATGAATACATTCCAGTATTCAAGCTCTTTTCTCCTGCCTGATGCACTAATTAATACTGTCAGTATATAAAATAACAGTAATAAAATCAGAAAAATAATTCCTTACCAGAAAAAAACCAAACAGTATCCTGCAGATGCTGACAGTGTTTGAATATCCAGGAGCAGAGCACAGCATCATTACTATTTTCAGTGCCTGGAACTGTTTTTTGTGCACAGAACATGGTTACAAACAGTCAGGATGCAGCAGCTGGAAGAAGCTTTGTCAAGGATCATTCCAGGCTTCTTAAATCTGATCTACCATCATTATTCCTCTGAAGCTGTATCATAAGCCACTCAGTAAAATACATGTGAAGGAAGTTATTACACAGAAAAGTTCGGCTTTTTATAGCACTGCCATGAAAATTTACTGGTGTATTAAAGGTCCTAATTTGAAAATAAGTTTTCTGCCTTTTTTATGATATGTGATATTTTATAGAGATTACATTCATGGAGGAACCTGGAAACACAGTAATTAACAACTTGAAGATCTTCTAAATGCCAGAGCTATTCCATGGGCTGACTGAGAACATTAAAAAGTCATGAATCATGTCAGAGAACTTATTAACAGATTAAATTATTCCTGAAGAAAAGATTAAAGCAGTTTACAGGGCTGTATCTAGTACTGAAAATAGACATGAAAAAAACCAACACAAGTAATTAGAATAAAAATTAAAATGTGTTGTGACACAGGCAGAAAATAGTTTTTAATATATTCCACCTCTGTTGGCTGATATGGAAATTTATAAGTGGCAATACAAGGGCTGGTTTTTCAATGTGTGAAAAAGAGAAGCCAACATTCTACATCTTTTGCTGTCTCCTCAGACCACACATGTTAGACCTTCATGTGAAAGAAAATAAAGGAAAAGGGAAAAGAAGGGGGAAAGAAGAAAAGGAGAAGCTCCATTATTTCTCTTAGAGCCATTTAGAGCCCTCCTGGTACAAACTCCAGGTTCCTTAGCCAAATCCAGCAGCAGCCCAATACAACTGATGGGTTCTGTTATGGATAAGATGTATCAAATTCGTTCATTTAATAAAGAAATATAGTTTTAGTATATTGTAATATTGTAACCATAAAGTAAGTGAGATATTGTGTGTTGAAACCTTACCTGAAGCTCCGCTGGCTGCACAGCAGAGATACCCCATCCCTCTAATCACCTAATAAGCACCAACAATCGCCTGAACAAGAAGGGCTATTGTATTGAGCAGAAGGAACCAGGGCCCGCCTAGGAGACGATCCTTCGGAAGAGATTTGATGAAGATTTCATCACAAAGACGGTCCAGGGAGAACTGATACGATCATGCATGGACACACTTGTATGCAAAGAATTTACCAGAGAAGGAGAATACAGGAGGGAGGAGATCTGGGAAGAATCAAATGAGATATCGAGATCATACAGAAATTCAAATCGACTCCGGAGCCAACATTGTCTCAGCAGCAGACCACAAGAGAGAACTTCTGAATATTCCAAGAGAAAGAAAGGGAGAAAGAAACTTTTGCCCTAGGCTAAATAAACTGTATAAAATCTAGGCACTAGGACCAGAATATTATGAACCCCACTGGACTGCTGTGACAGGGGCAGGGGTCCTGGTTCACCCAATGTTCTAACATTGTCCTACCTTATTGTGGCGTGAAATTCTGTGATTCGATTACAGTAACATAAATCCTGTTCATTTTTTTCCTAATTTGGCTCTTGCAAATTTATTGATTTGGCTTGATTGAATCACCATCTATAACAGTTCCAAGATCATTGACAACCAGTGGTCTGGTGATTAGAGGGGCAACAACTCATCCAGAAAACACACAAAGCCTTCAGTAAAAAAAAAAGAAGCACAGATGCAGGACTGTATGAAGGACCAAAACTATCTCATATTTGTTTTCTCTACAAATCTAATTATTGTCTTTGTCCAGGTGTTCCTTTTGCTGACTTGACATTAACAAATCACTTCACTCTGTTGGTGGATGTTCACATGAATAAAAATCTCTGCTTTATTCCAGCAGAATCTTATTTGGGCAACAGTAAATATTTACTCGTACAGAATGCTGTGCAGTCTTTACAAATGAACATGGATTTATTTAAAATTTGAGGGCCATTTTCTATGGTTTCCTTGTTAGTTGAGAAACTAAGAAAACTGTCAAAAGTTAAATGCTTTCATGAAAATGAAAGGCTATCTGATCCTTCTTGAATAAATTAAAGATTGAAGAAAGAATTAATAGTATTATGAACAAGGAAAGTCTTAAAAGGAAACAATATTTTTAAAATATAGAAAACATTACATTTTACCTAAAACTTGACAGGAATAAGTTACACTAATTGGAGAGAGGAGGGAGAGGGGTTTGCCAATGAAGTGGTTCAGCAGAAAGAAAGAAAGAAAGAGCAATTCACACCTCCCTTCCTCATTTATACAGGTGAATTTATCTCTGCACCCCCTCTAAGTGGAATACTGAAGGCACCCCTGGGAAATACCTGTGAATCTCTCTTATACAACAAAGTACCTTCACAGCCATAGTCACATCCCGAGGGGGAACAGCATGTTTAAAGGAACCTCCCTCCTGTCCCTGCACCTCCAAAACCTGAGAGGGTTTGAATTATCCCTCACCTGACAGCAAAGAGAGCCCCTATTTCCTCAAACATCAAATACTGAAACTTGGAAAATAGATGGCTGCTTATTTCTCCTCAGGAGTCATACCCATTTTGTTTCCTCACCTACCTCCTACTTTGAAATGAAGTTTTAAAAAAATCTTCCCTCCCCTCTACTATAACCCTCTCAAATTTCAATGGGAATTTTAAGACTTTTTCATTTAATATAAAAGGGTAAAATCTCTGCTGTTTCAAGTGCTGGTTCATGAAACAATCTCACCCAGCTGAGGAGGGAACTGATTATTTACCAGCAGAGCAAGGCAGACAGCTGGGCTGGAAGCAACTGCAGCCACCCAGTGCCAGCCTGTTCTGGCACTGTTCTGTTTTAATCTGCATTTGTCCAGTCCCTTGGATGGAGACAGCAAGGCCACCAGTGATTTAACAAGAAAAAGGTAGAGAGGGAAACAACTACGAGGGAATATTTTGCACTCCTCTATTTCTGCTGCATGTTATTAATATTTCAAGGGTTGGCTATGCTAGAAAGGATTCTCCATCTTTCAAAAACAAATTTACATGACAATATTTGGTGTTTCTGCACCCCTTTACTTCCATGCAAAGTGCTGTTTCTGTACCCATTTGGAATGAGCGTTTAAAAAATCCTCCCTCCCCTCTGGTTTAAATACCCAAAGTAAAATGGGAATTGTAGGACTCCTTTCCAATCTTTTAATATAAAAAGGGTAAAATCTTGGAGCCTACTCTGAAACATATCCTTCTTAATTGTCATGGAGCAGTGCTAGGTGAGCTACATTTTTATTTGTGCCAGGAAGTGCAGAAGCTGAGATTTTGTTTAAATGCTGCAGAGAATGTGAGATTTATCTTCTTCTACCTCTTTTGTAGGGTTGGATTTAATTTTGCCTTTTCTTCTCCTACAGTCTTTATTTCCTCTCTGACACCATAATAAATAATATAATATAATATAATATAATATAATATAATATAATATAATATAATATAATATAAATCTGATGTTATTTCATTACAAAATGTCAGCTTCAAACGTGAAGAGAAGGAAAAATTAAGAGAAGGAAAATCAGGAGCTATGGAGTTTATCCATGCTGAGGTCCATTTCCACACTGTGTCTTCAAAGCCCTGTGGAAAATGTGCTATGAAAAATGTGGTAAATAAACACACACACAGTTTTTGTTTAGCAAAGGTCGTCACTGTTGATCACTGTTAATGTTTACCTGTTACCTGGTTGTTAGAAAGTTCTTGTTAATTGTTAAATATCATAATTGTTTCTTCTTATCTTGTACCTGTACTGCCTTCTCATCGGGAATGTCAGGAATGTCCTCCAAGGCTTCCCCAAAGGGGTGCCCAGGACTGCGTACATTACCATATGTAAATAAGGGGACACAAGGTACCATGGGGAAACCAAAAGCCCTAAAAACAATGAGCCAACACGTAATAGAGGACTAAAAAAGGACATATCTTGGCAGTCAAGATGCGGGACTACTTTTCTATTCCACATTTACAGTCTGGATAATGTCACCATAACTTGAAAATAAGCAGACTGGAATGGGGGCCCTGGACGACAAGGCAATGTGGATCTTCCTGCAGACTCCCGTGAGGATGGAAGTCCCAGCTCTGTCGCCTGGCAAAGCTGCACACCTCCTCCTACACGCTGCTTCTGGGAGCAGTGGCGGTGTGCGCAACCCCTCGGGCTCCCCACCCAGAGCTGTCTTTTAATAAAGGCATCAAACAGGAGTCTGTCTCCTGGCACTTATTTATAACAAGAATCATGTAATTTCTCCTCAGTGAGGAGATATTACTGCCATGATCATTGCATTAGGCAACAAAACTGTGTAGAAAACAATGTCTTGGCACTGTGCTGGTGCTGGTGACAATCACAAGAATAACTGCCTTAATCTCCCCGTTGTTAGGAGCACACACACTTTATAATAACTGCTTGCATACATTCTGAGAAACATTGTCAGCTCGCAAGACAAAACTTTGCTTATGCTCTACAAATTCATTTCTTTAGTTGATTCTGAGGCACTCGTGAGTGTGTTCTATTCCTGACTCCCTTGCTCCTCAGCTCACATCTACAATTACTTAGAAATATACCTACAAATGATCAAAATGCAGTAACTTCTTCTGGATCAATGAATGTACTAAACTGTGCTGATGCTGGGGTTATCATATTCAAGATCACAGTGGTTTAGCTGGAAAACAACTAAGTAGGAATGTATAGAGCCCTGAAATCCTAATGGGAGGCATGGGGAAATCGGCATTGAGTAACAGAAGGTGCAGTGCTGTAAACACACACTTACTGCTGATTTAGGCAGCGGAACCACAACCTGGAGCAAGTCAGTTTGGATCTCTCATAGAACAGATTTAAGCACCATCCCAGCAGGTAAATCCACTAATGAGGTGTGTTGGAGAGGAGTGAGAGGAAAGCAAAGCACTCAGTCTGGCTCCCTTGGCTCCTGCAGTGCCTGATGAGACAGGGAGTTCCCTGGCTATTGTTTTCCCTGATCCCTGAATGAATGGAGGGTTTTCTTCTGGAGAGATTAAAGGTGCAAACGTCACAGAGCTGTTACCTGTGCTGAGCTCACCCTGAGAGCCAGGCTCTGTGCGAGCTCAGCATCGTGAACAGGACTGCTTTGGGAAAAACGAGATAGATCTGTGGGATCTGGTTCAGCTCTGCAGGGACCAAGTGTTCCAGCTGTGAGGGGCACTCATGGGCATCCACAGCTAAGAGAATGGGAGCCTGGGAACCTCCTGGGCATAAATATCAGAAATAAGATCGATTCCAGCATTTACCCAGCTACATGGAAGAGGTGCAAGAGTACAGACATTGCAATATTCCAATATTTAGAGGTGTCCTAACTCATCATCCCTTCTCTGAGAGTCACCTCTATATCATATATTCTTTATCAGACAATTTTCAAAAACAAGTACAAGAAAGCTGCTTTGAACAAATAATCAAAATAAAATATTTTCCTTTTGGTTTATATTTTATTTACAGGCTCTTTTTGTTCATTACTTATGGCATGCTGCTTCCCTATTGTCTCTGCAAATATTTGTCTTTAAGTAGAGAATTTAATTCATTTTGATTATACTCAAATCTCCACTTATGACCACATATATCTGATCTAATTAACATAAAGTGATGAATGTTACTGCCATTAAATATAATGAGCAAAACCCCTAACAGTTGAATAACCTTACTTGATAAACATGATATTTTAGGAAAAAAAAAAGTCTTGGTTCTTCTTTTCTACTGTAAGCTATTTAAGAGTTCATGTTCTGTATATGTGACATTATCCAGATGCTGACTAAGAATTTAACCGTTTATGTGAAATAATTTATTGAAGTTCTGCTAAAACCGCAGAGCCCACAAGGGTTGCACTGGGATCTAATGACAACGCTGTTATAAATAAAGGTGTATCAAATTCGCTTGTATGATTTCAATGTAAGTTATGCCATATCAGTTATGTATAAGGTTATGTTTAAGTTGTTTATTAAATTGTAGCTTTAAGTTCTTCCTATAACTATGTAGCTTTTAGGGTTTTTTTTCTCTCTGTGTTGTAACCGCTAAACCTAAGTATCAGACCTCGCTAGAGGCAACCTTGGATGGGCGAAGCCTCGCCCCAAAGTACCCGATAAATGCGTTGATAAACAAACCATTGTATCACCTCGAAACACGGGGACCCGCCTAGGAGACAGCAATTTGGAAGGGAACTGAATAAAGATTGTATCTAGACACATATGTAAACTAGGTAATCCCGGGGAACTGATGTAATTAAACATAAAATTTACTCATATGCATCGGGATTCCCGGTACCGGCCTACACAAATGTAAAAATCCTCCGAAGGGAGAAGAATGAAGAAGGGAGGAAACCCGGAGAGAAACTAATCAAACATTTAAACTATACTGAAATTTAAACTAACCCGAGAGCCAGCATTGTCCCAACATCGGACCGAAAGGATGAAGTCAGAATATTCAGAAAGACAAAAGAGTTCCTGGCCCTGGGCTAAATAAACGGTATAAAACCTGAACGCAGTAAACAGCAAATCGTGAACTTCACCGGACTGCTGTGAGAGGGACAGAGTCCTAGTTCACCCGTTGCCAAGGCACCGAAAAACTCCCGTGGCCCGGCACTCTGTCGGTATTTTTGTCTGTTATCGATTACTGTCATTTTGATTATTTGATTGGCATAAAACTCTGTTCATTTTCGTTTTTGTTTTTTTAATAAATTCTGTTATTTTTTATTATTCTAATTTGACTTATGAAATTTGTTTTGATTTGGCCTGACTAAGGCACCATCAATAACAACGCCAAAGATCAGCAAAAGATCTGTCCTGTGCAGAAAGGTGACATTAGGGAAAATATTTTTTATGCAGTGAATTTAGGGAAGACATTTTTGATGTATCATTTCTACTCTAAGAAAAAAACTGTCCTGAAATACTCCTTGAAGGATCCCAGTACTTGTTATGTTAAAAGGATTTTATGATCTGTCATTATTAAAATGCCCAAACACCCTCTAGTGTTCCAGAAATCCCAAAAATGTTGTTGTTCCAGGCTGCTTGGAATAGGAGGTAGTTTGTGTTTGTGGCAACAAACATCACCAACAGTCCATTTGTAACAATTCAAATTGAGTTTGTTGACCTTTACCAGCTGCCAAACACCCACCCAGCCACTCATTCACATTGATCCTTCCTCAACAAGAGAGGGGTGAACATAAGATGAAAGGGCTCATGAATCACAATAAAGACATGGATATCATCATAATTTGGCATGACAAATAAACTGGTATGAGGTAAAAAGCACAGTGGGATCTAATTTACCTGAATTAATAAATGTAGTTTTCTGTTTAGGACTATTTAAAATTAAGACAAGAGAAATAATTAAAATATTAAAATGAAAAATAAGATGTCTTCACTTCCTGCAAGTGAGAAAAAATGTTCATATTCATTTGTATATGATGAAAAAGTTTTGATTGCTAAATCATGAAATTCCATTGTTAAGATATGAACATCCTAATAAGACCATAGGAAAGGTTAAGTCTCTTACCTGCTTCCAATAGAAATTATTTAAAAGAATGAAGTTAATGTATTTAATACCAAGAAATTACGACATATCAGATGACAATGGCACTCCTAGAATCTGGAAGATCACTCAATGCATTAACCACATGAATTGATTTTACATGTGAGCACTTCATGCAGCAAAACAAACATATTTTAGATTCAGAGAAAGACCAGAAAACACATGCCACTTCCAGTGGGTTGAAACACATTCCCAAAGATTTCTGGGAATGTGTTTCTGCTTATACCTGCTTTGCTGAAGAAGGAATTTTGGACACCCTGTCCTCAAAATTACTCAAGTTTCACTGAGATGAGACTTCCCCTCTACAGCATAAACACTTTAAGTTTCATTTTAAGGTTGATGAAAGGGACCTGCACCTTATAAATTAAGTGTTTACTGTGTGTGGTGAAAATCCAGTATGAAAGTCTGAAAAGCAAACCTGATTAAGGAATACCAGGTATCTATGAGACCAGATAAGCATCTAGAATAGACAACTCACAAAGAAACCTCTCAAAAAGCAAAGACAAGTTCAGCAGTGAAGAAGCAAATACTGATTTCAAATACTAGAATTTTAAAAATATTATCATCCCCGTGCTCTTAAAGCTGTAGTTCTTTAATATCACGTGTTCAAATCTAGTTCAATGTATGAAGTTTTACAGACTCTGGTGACCAACTATATAGCAATTAGAGACTCAGGAATGTCATGGACAGCTAGAGGGTTGCCTGTGTAAATGATATTCCCAAAGTTCAGAGGATATTAAAAGACAGCCTAACACTTGCTGCATTGTTTTTATCCCTCAAACTTTCTGGATCAATGAACTGGAATATCTTGGAGCTGTCTGAGGCCATTGGAATTTTGCAGCAGCGAAACACACCAATGTTTAGTAGCCTGTTATGTCCTTGTTCATATTCCCTCAGGGAATGTGCTGTGGTTTAGTAAGGCTGGAACAGACAGGGTCGTTTCTGGCGCTGGGGATGCACTGGGCATGTGATGGGGGTGCACTGGGGATGTGCTAAAGATGTCCTGGGGATGTGCTGGGGGTGCTCCATGTATGAGCTGGAGATGAGCTGGGGATGAGCTGGGGATGAGCTGGGGATGTGCTGGGGATGTGCTGGGGATGCACTGGGGATGAGCTGGGGATGTGCTGGGGATGTGCTAGGCAGCGCTGGGGATGTGCTGGGGATACTCTGGGGAGGCGCTGGGGAGGCGCTGGGGAGGTGCAGCGGAGGCGCTGGGGAGGCACAGGGGAGGCGCCGCCGCCCCGGTGCTGGGCCGGTCAGGTCCAGCCGCGCCCATTGTCGGGGTTCCTGCGGCGCCCTGGGGACACCATCGTACATCCGCTCCTGGGCCTGAGGCTGTGCCAGGGACAGAATCACAGAATATCCCAAGCCGGAAGGGACCCGCAAAAATCATACACAACCCCATTACACCGAATCCAATTATTTCAATTAGATGAACTATTACAGAATCATGGATTGCTTTGGGTTGGAAGGGACCTTAAAGCCCATCTCATTCCAAGCTCCTGTCCTGGACAGGGGCACCTTCCACTGTCTCAGGCCGCTCCAAGCCCCAGTGTTGAGCCTGGGACACTGCCAGGGATCCAGGGGCAGCCACAGCTGCTCTGGACACCCTGTGCCAGGGCCTGCCCACCCTCCCAGGGAACTATTCCTGCCCAATATCCCCCCCAGCCCTGCCCTCTGGCAGTGGCAGCCATTCCCTGTGTCCTGTCCCTCCAGCCCTTGGCAATTGTCTCTCTCCATCTTTCCTGCAGCTCCTCCAGGCACTGCGAGGCCACAGGGAGGTCACCCCAAAGCTTCTCCTCTCCAGGCTGAACAATCCCAGCTCTCCCAGCCCTTCCTCCCAGCAGAGCTGCTCCATCCCTCGGATCATCCTGGGCCTCCCTTGGGCTCTCTCCAGCAGCTCCAGGTCCCTCCTGTGCTGGCCCAGGGCTGGGGCAGCTCTGCAGGTGGGGTCTCACCTGAGGGGCAGAGGGACACAATCCCCCTCCCCTGCAGCCCGTGCTGGGCTCAGCCCAGGGCAGGATTTGGGGTCCCAGCACACACGGCCAGGCAGGGCCAGCTCTGCCCCACAGCTCCCCAGGGCCTCTCCCAGAGCTGCCCCAGCTGCTCAGCCCCAGCCTGGACTTATCCCAGGGGATCCTGAATCCTGACCCAGGTGCAGCCCCAGCACTTCTCATCCTAAACCTCAGGAGATTCCCACGGGCCACTTCTGGATCTTGTCCAGATCCCTATGGATCACATTGCAAACAGGTATGAGATAAACAAAGCATATTTTGTACCTCCGATTACCTTCTGATTCAAGAAAGATCTATCTGTGTGGGAATCAGTCTGCCTGAGACCAATGTCCAAAAGAGATTGTGAGTGGAAAATCTTTCTGAATCTGGTTTTAAAAGTCCCTTAAAATTATGAATCATATTATAACAATACTGTATAGCACTGAAAGTGTTTCTTGATGGAAATGTTTGAATGTTAAGCAGTGCCATAAAATCGGACAATATTTGTTCTACCTGTGAATGAAATTAGCACTAAAGAATTCAAACTATACTTATTTATCAAACTTACCACTTTTCTCTAAACAGTATTGTGTATTTGCAATATGAAACCAGGCTTTATAGTATTAAAATTAGCTATATAAAATTAGTTCATTGGAATATATGATCATTGTATCTTTTCATGCACGTCAGCTGCAGGAGAACTATAAATCGCAAGTTTATTTCTGACATTTTCCTATGTTTCCTAAATGAGGACACAGATTAAAAATTTAAGAAAAAAAAAAGGACACCAACAAAAACCAACCCACAAACAAAAACAACCCAAACACAACAACCCTTTCCAAGTTTTTAGAGAATATATAATAACATTTAGGATCCCCCATCATATGCCACATTCAAATATTGTTACATACACATTTGAACTGACTCGGAACAAGACTCCAAATTCTGTTCTGCATAGCTGGTGCAATGTAATATTCTTTTACTGCCAAGAATAAGTGTGAGCGCAAAGAAAATTGGATGACTTATTAATATTGTTCCTCTAACATTTAGGCTTTTATGAGGACATCCAGAAATTTCAATAAAGTATAATAAAAAGTTTTATTTCTGGCATATCACAGAATAGTAAACAGGCTAACCTAAAGCAAAGATAAAGGATGCAGATATTCTCACAGCTCAGATTTTCTACTGCTGTTACTCACAGGTATTTACTCCAGGTGAGGATGCAGCCTAAAAAATGTCTAAATCCTCTACAGTAAGTTTTAATTTTTATTCTTTTTTTCTAAACCCAAAGCTAATGAAAATTTAGAAGTATCTTCTGCCCACCCATGCCCCACTCCTAAAATACAAAAATAGACTTAATGTAGGACCTAACAAGAAGGTTTGATTTTTCCCAATTGTAACCAGTCTAACTCCAGTCCAGGAAAGGAAAATTAAATACGGCATTTACAGCACCCTGTGCATTATATTCAGGATATTTTAGGGGTGGTTTACAAGGTTGAGTCCAAGTTTTAAGAAATCTCTGAATAAGAGAGGTTAAGATAAGCATATTTATTTTATAATTCTTTAGGGTTTTAAAAGTCTGTCTTTGCTTCCTTCCTTGTCAACTGGAAATATCACAGAATCATGAACTATCCTCAGTTGGAAAGGACTCACCAGGATCGTTGAGTCCAATTCCTGGCCCTGCTAGGAACACTCCAGAATCCCACCCTGTGCCTGAGATCCAACTGGTCGGGTTTTTTTAATGAATTTTGACTTTAGATTTACTCTCAGGGTGATTTTCTCGTGGTTGATCATAGAATCCAGAAAAGTTTGGGTTGGAAGGGTCCTTAAAGGCCATTTAATTCCACCACAGGGACACCTCCCACTGTCCCAGGCTGCTCCAAGCCCCAATGTCCAGCCTGACCTGGGATACTGCCAGGGATCCAGGGGCAGCCACAGCTGCTCTGGGCACCCTGTGCCAGGGCCTGCCCACCCTCCCAGGGAGGAATTTCTTCCCAATATCCAATTGAACTTACTTCCTTGTCATGTCATTTGTAAAACTTAAGTAACACATCTATTAGAGGAATTCAGCATTTTTCAAGAAAAAAGTAAAAAAAAAAAATCTTTATGATCCCCTCAGCAACTAAGACTCCTTAATTTGCCAGTCTACCACCACTGGCCATGAGGTATAATCTGAAGTGCGCTCAGGGAGATGCCAAACTCGTGATTTCCTGAGTGCTACCCATCTTAAAACTAGGGCTGGGTCCAAGTCCTACTTAAGTCAATCAGTTCTTCTTAAATTATCTCCCGCAATACCTACATTGACCATACATGCTATGTATTATGTTTGGCAAAAAAATCTAAAAAATTAATATGCTATGAAGAAGACCCTCTGAATTATATTTGAGAGAGAACACAAGGTTCTGTAAAAAAGCCCAGAGATCTTATGGATTGTGTTGTTATTTTATATTTTAAAAAAAAGAAGAAATAAATTTTTTTAAAAGTCAAAAGCACCTGGAATTGTTCAGGTACATAAACACAGAAATGTTGTAAAAATAAATAGATAACAACTTTTTTTCTAGTTTTCTCTCTTGGAGTAATTAATTTACTTTCTGTATGGTATGCATAGAACAACTGATTTAAGAGTCTGGCTCCAAGTCTAGACAGGTCCTGCTGAGGCACAAAATGGACTGGTCTGAAACATAAAAGTAATGCTCATAATTCTGGGGATATGAACACATCACACACAGAAAGGCAGGTTCTCCATGCAATGCCAAAAGGAAGTAAGCAAAAACCTATGGAAAAACTTCACCTATAAATCTTTTGGGGTTTTTTTCTCGTTTTCATTCTCAGACTTGGCAACCCCTTCCCAGCACAGGCAGGTCCTGCAGAGCTATTACTGATTTCTGCAGGGCTCTGCATATGCTCAAGTACTTATGGATGTGCATCCTGTTTCTGGATCTTGGCCAGAGCTGCACCAAGTGCAAATCTTTCACTTTATTCTGAATTTCAAGAGCTGAAAGTGCAAGAGGAAAAACTTTGCATTTGTGTCTCCAGTGTGGTGGTGGCACCTCTCAGAAAAATTGTCCCTGTTCTCTTGATCTTTGAAGTGTGCATACATGCTGGGATTCAGACTTTGTGCATGAAAAATGAAAATATCTCTGCAAAATCTAAAGTAATATTACAAGTATTTACATCAAGCATTAGTTCATGATTTAAGTAAGTAATGAGCCTAAAATAAAGGAAGGCAGGAATGCAGGAAGGCAGGCAGGAAGGCAGGAAGGCAGGAAGGCAGGACGGAAGGTGCAGAAGGTGTGGAAGGAAGGCACAGACGGAAGGAAGGAAGACAGGAAGGAAGGAAGGAAGGAAGGGAATCCCAAATGGTGAAGGGCATGGAATGCTGTTGAGGTCCTGGCAGGAGTCATTTGTTCCATGATTATTTATGCCTACAAAGCCCCAGATCATATAAAGAATACATCTGATAAGCATTAAATTCCAGTAGTTGTCACTAAATAATATTGACCCCATTGACTTCCTGTGAATGTCGATGAAAACACTCCCGATGATTCCTCTGAGAAATTCATCAGCACTACCCAAGCATAGAGGATGGCACATCTAAATTTAGGAGTCGTCAGCCTTGAGAGCTGTTGGGCATTGTCACTGTGCACTTAATATACAATCTAATCTCTATACATTAACTATAAAATTGCTTCAGAACCTTTAACAGACACTTCTGCCACTCTGGGTTTTTTTTTAATTTGTTTTTTTTTAAATTTGTAATTTCCAATATAGTCAAAATTCATATATCTGTTATTGCTCCCATTACTTGGCCCATGAGTCCAGTGGGGATTGGTGATGAAAGAAGGAATGAATTAACAGCAGGAGGTTGTGGTTAAGGGCACAGCTCCTGATCCTTTCACAGCTGAGACAGCAAAAATTACGAATTTTTTATTTTATCACTACCATGTTATTCTCATATTCATAATATCGGTCAGGGTTTAACATCAATATTCTTTTTTAATAATTTTGATTCTATGACAATGCAATGTTATACTTAGTTTAACTGTCCATGATGCCTTTGAGTGGGCCATGGAAACAGAATAATCATAAATGAGGTTATTTTAAATACAATGTTTTCTGTGTCTTTTCCCCCTCCCTCCCCAAAGGACAATCTCTGTCATCATTCATTGAGCTGCAAAGATTCACTGGAAAATGTGAGTAAACATCTATTCCTTTGGGGATCCTTTTCTAGTGGCTGATGGCAGAAAAACTTTGTATTTACTAAATCACATTTCCAGACACCAGCTTGTGCTTTGAAACCTGGGAAATGATGGATGGAGCCATTTGTCTTGATAATAGAGACTTTCCAAGCACAGAAAACTAGGAAGGAGTTACCAGCCCAAATCACATTTAGACTCATGTGTTGGTAAACAATTATAGTGTTCAGCAGAGATTTTAATTAAGATAATCACATACTAAAAATACATGATGAAAAAAATAATAACAAAAAATGAATCAAAGAAGTTTTTGGTTTTTGTTTGATCTCCTGATTTTTATTTCATAGAATCAGCTGGGTTAGAAAAGACCTTTGGGATTATCAAGTCAAACTTATTTGTTAAGAAAGATAAGCAAGAAATGATCAGGACAAAATTACTTTTGTGGCCCTGGCAGCAGGCAGAGATGCTGCTGCTCACATGTGGAAATTGATGATTCCAGAACTATGTAATATACTATGAAAATTAAACTTTTCCAGACTACTGAGGTGACATTTAAACTCCTAAAATTAGAGGCTGTGGAGTGGAAAGTAACCATATTCACCAAGAACCAACAGACCCAGATGTGTTTAGTGCCTTCAGTGCTGCTTTCATTCTGTTTCTCAGTCATCAATCTCTCAGAAATCTTCTCCAAGACACTCTCCTATGTCAGCTGCAATTCAGGTTTATTTAATTCCTGTCTTTATGTTGTTGTTGAGAAACAGAGAAAAATGCTTTATCATTACAAATCTGATATTCTAAAATTTTCAGACAGAGACTACGCTCAGAAGTTCATTTGATTTTGATTAAATTCAGCTGAGAGGTGAATGAATGCTGCTACATTTACTATTATGAATATTTGTGAGCCTGGGTGGAATAGAACTGCAGCAAAAGTTCCCAGCACCCTGAATACCAGAGGACTAGTTCATCTATAATGTTCATCTGTAATAAAGTTTAGTTGAACTATGAAAATATACATTGCTTGGATTTCTTTGTAGATGTGTAGCTAGATCTGTTGAAATATCAGACCTAAACTTTATTGTTCTCATGCCATTAGTGTTGCTGGAAATGCTCACAGAAACGACTCTCATATGCTGATTATAGTTAAATCACTTTCCCAGAGTTTTGTGAGTTCTGGACAGAGCAAGGGGTCTCACATGCTTTGGTAATGAATGTTTTGCATGAAGCCCTGTTTTCAGTATTGATTGAACCCATGACTGTTGCAGTTCTTTACGGCCTTTTCCTTTACTTATTTACTTCTTTCAGTTCTTTTGTGGATTACAAAACACTGCTCTCTCCAACTTCTTCAGCATTTCTGTGTCATTCAATCCTGCATCCCTTCCCACCAGGATCCTTCCCAAGTGTTATATGACTTAAGAAACAAACATCTACAGGATTTTTGTCTTTATGCACTGCTGTGGGTTTGGCTGGCTGCTCATCACCCCCATTTGCAGTGCTGGGTGCAGGTGACAGTGATACCAGTCTGGGTATGCAGTGGGGGCTGCAGGCTGTGGGTGGGCAGCCAGGGACTGTTTATTGGCAAGGACCGTGACTGACTGTCACAGGTTGGCACAGTAATAAGCTGATTTCCACCCAAACGAGCTCATTACCTCCCTCTCCGCAGCTTTAGGACAGTGATTCATGTATGGATTTGGATATCCTGTGCTTGATTCTGATCACCCTTTGCAGCTTTAAATGTACAGCATTGCCCTTTTTCATGAAAAAGGGACATTGATCACATGAAGGGAGTCTGCCAGTTAGAGAATCATGGCATTCCAGAATGGTTTGGGTTGGAAGAGAACTTAAAGGTCATTTAATTGCACACTCAGCCATGGGCAGAGACACCTTCCACTAGAGCAGGTTGCTCCAGGCTCCATCCCACATGGTCTTGCGCACTTTCCAACTTTTCTGCGATATCTGACATAAAGAAGTGATTCAGTCTCTCACTCATCCAGCATAATGGTGTCATCCATAACTAAATGTGGTATTTTACCAGCTTTCACTATCTAGGGCCAGTAAATGGATTTTGGACTGCAAGGTATCAAAGCTCAAAAGAAAATGGCATTTAGAGCTTCCTCAGGTGTGTGAGGGATTGATTAGTGACCCCAGGGTACAAGAGCAAGGTACAAGGGCGAAGTTTGTCCCCAGAACTTCATCACTAGGAACACATCCATCAGATTGGAGCACCATTAACCAGAGCAAAGAAAGATTTAGGAGCAGACCTCAAAGTATGTGGAAAGGCTTCTGAGCCTCCAAGTATCAGTAAGGTATTGATGCCTCATTATTTAGTGATTATTACTGCTGCATATTCATACTATATATTCATACTATATAACCACAAGTCTTTTGAATGGAGCTGCAGCCTCTCCCTTTCCCCAACTTGCTTGATTCAAGAAATGTCAACTTTTCAAACAGTGCAAATACATTCAATTAAAAATCAGAGGAAAAGTCTCATTTTCTTTGATATGAATAACAAACTAATTAGCTGCTGCAGTGTGTTTATTTCCTGTTTAATAGAAAACTGACACGCTGGTCATTAGTATCTTAGGATGTAGCCAGATTAATATGCAAAGCTTACCAAAATTAACATAATAATTTTGTTAGAACAAACAGAATACAAAAAATTTAGATGAATTTAACTCTTGAAATTATTCCATCTTTATACTAATGCACTAATCAAGGCAGTTGCACTATTTCCCACTATTTCCCATTGTGTGCCACACTCTGATAAATTAAATGCACCTTGGATGCCTTTATTCTTACAGACCTCCATCCTTGGCTGTGATGACCAGATCTAGGAATAAAATAGCTCTCAAAAAAAGAGATTTTTTTTTTTTTATGCCTTACGGTATCTACATGCACACACAAACACAACTGGGCTACCAAAAGGGAAGGGTTCATACACTTTCTTGAGGAGACACATTCTACCCTTACAGTTCTTGTAAGTTTGATTAATAACATTAGCTTGTTCCCATCTGCTCATTTATGTGTTTTTAGCATCTTATTTTATTCCAAAAATAAATTAAAACACATGGAGGTTATATTAAGGCTGCCCAGGTAAAATCACAAAGTTTGATTTCTAACCAGTTTTTAGCTGCATACATCTCCCTCTTTACTAAGCACAGAAAAACACAGAGAAAAAACCACATTTATATCTGCTGCCAATTTAATGCTGAAATCCCAGTTCCAGAACACTGGAACGACTTTCACTTTCTTCAAATTCACATATAGACAATATGTAGTAATTAATATTCTGATCTGTTTCTTCTTTTGGTGAAAACTTGTTTTCAGGGAAAAACACTGGTTTTCCTCCTTACTTTCCATTTTTACAAAAGAAACTTCCTTTGTGGCCATCGCCCAGCCTGACTTTTTATACACTGGTGACCATGACCCAGGGTGTGCAGAGCTCTGTGGTCTACCTCGATCTTCAAGCATTATTACAATAAAAAAGACTCACATTTGGGAGTCTTCAACTTAAGAAATCAATCCTTTGGCTTTCTTTATTATAATAAAACTGTGACAGCAAATAGAGATGCCAAAAGGCATACCAAGGCTTCATACACCATTCTTCTCTGTCCACGGTGAGCTTGAATGTCTGTCCTTTTCAGGTTTCATTTTGTTCCACTCCAAGACCAGGAACAAAATGAAGCCCTGTGCATTCTGCTCTGGTCCTCAGGAAAACCTTTAACCTCCTGTATGGCATCCTGACTTCTCACAACTCCCAGATCCACAATGGGATCTGTATCCTTTGTCACAGTAAACATGCTCAGGAGCTTCTGGAGGGAAGGAACAACCTCCTCCCCCTCACATCTTATTTTTCCTAAAGGAAACTAGCATATTCCCAAAAGATAAACAAACAAAACACCGCCAAAAAAGCCATTCTTCTGAAAAAACCACAACCAAACTCAAACCACAAATCCCCCAATGACAATGTTCAGCACAGTGACACTTGTGAAACAGCTTCCCCTAACTTTGAAATAGTAACGAGCCACAACATTTTCAAATATTCTGGTTTTTATGAAGCAGCTTGTAGAGAATTCTTTTTGATATATTCCAATATGGATATGTTCTAATAAAACTTTAATGCAGTTTTAAATCTGATCTCCTGATCCTGGATCAAAAGATCTCTCTCTATTGGCCTCAGTGTCAAGATGTTCCTGAGAGCTCTATATTTTATGACTTTTAAGCAGAACTGTGTTCTTTGGGATGCCACCTGGCATGGCTGGCAGCACTGTCTGCACTTTGTGTGCAGGAGACATTCTCCAGAGGGCAGGGATTCTGCAGGGAACAGGGTGTGCACATCCAGGACCTTCCACCTGATCCTTGGGCGACGGTGAGTTGTGCCTATCTGAGAAGCCAAACCATTCAGGTATGCATAACCATAGCATAGCAAATTAACTGTATTTGCATCAAAATCTATCTAAAATTCTGCATATTTTTTTCCTGGTAAGAAAAATAAATAATCCTGCAACAGAACTATTTCTCAGACATAATAGATATAGGTAATACCACTTTCATAGTGGCTGCTATTTATATCTTAGCTGAGAAAACTCTGTTCAACAATTAAATCAGCTTTGACTTTGAGGGGCACCAAGTTGATGAAGTGATTGGAGCACCTCCCCTGTGGAGCCAGGCTGGAAGAGCTGGGGCTGCTCAGCCTGGAGAGGAGAAGGTTGTGTGGGGAGCTCACAGCTCCTGCCGGGGGCTGAGGGACTGCAGGGAATCCAGAGGGGGAAAATTCCTCAGGAACTGCAGTGTCAGGAGGCAGGGAATGGGTTCACATTACATTCAGGTCAGACATTGGAAAGGAATTGTTCCCTGGCAGGGTGGGCAGGCCCTGGCACAGGGTGCTCAGAGCAGCTGTGACTGCCCCTGGATCCCCGGCAGTGTCCAAGGCCAGGTTGGACACTGGGGCTTGGAGCACCCAGCAGGTATCCCTGCCCATGGCAGAGGATGGCACTGGATGGGATTTAAGGTCCTCTTCCACCCAAACCATTCCATGATTCTATGATTCTGATATCCCATATATGGCACTAC
Source organism: Polioptila caerulea (assembly GCA_013397295.1). NCBI lineage: Eukaryota > Metazoa > Chordata > Aves > Passeriformes > Certhiidae > Polioptila > Polioptila caerulea. The sequence continues at coordinate 83,103 of VYXF01011037.1, forward strand.
CCAAAAGAAGAAAAAACCAAAACAACAAACGAAACAACACAGTTTCTGCTCAAAACAAATATCTTAATTCCCTTATTAATTTTTTTAGCTGCAAAGGGTGGTCCTGGTCAGTCTTCTTTCTGACTAGTTAATTTTAAAATACCTCATCTGTCTTTGAAATCAATTACTGGAAGTATTTAAGAACTAATTAACCAACTATGTGAGAATAAGCTGGTACTGGAAGGAACTCCTATAGATGCCTATTAATTTGTCTCCATATGGATGCCTATTCAACCCCTGGCTCCCTTTGTGTCCTCAGGAAGAGCCTCACCTGGTTGGGAGTGTTTCTGATGTGCAGCATGTTGCTGCCTATTTTAGATGCTGACATTTCTGAGAGGAGTTGGGTTGATATACTTGTACTAACAAACCAAGTTGGGGAAAGATTAATATTTTCTTGGCAAAGGTCAGCCGTGTGATAATGGCTTTTTGCTTCCTCAACACAACTTTTTAAAGGAAGGTTACAGTAAATTAACCCAAGTCCTGTCTGTCAATCCATTTTCGGCCACATGACATTTTTGCTTTTTGATAAACTGCTACAGTTCAGTGCATTGTGCTCAGCTAGGAAGAAGCTTGAAGGAAAAAACTTCTCACACAGACAGATTTATATTCTTTGGTAATTTAGCCAAGAGCGATAAGCTTTATTTAGGAGTACCAAAAGTGCAGGTCAAGGTTGGTGTTTGTAGCTTGTGACTATCTCAGTGTAGAACATGAAGATAAATGGCTTGATATTAATACATTCAAGACAGAGATTGTTTTTATATTTTAAAATACTTTAGGTTTTTCATGTTTTCCAAATTCTCACACCATTTCCTTCCAGGGCCCTGATTCAACAAAACTCTTAACCATCTTCTTCACAAAAGGGCTCCAGTGACCCTAAAAATAAACCTGCTGGGTTAATCCATCAGTCCTTCTATATCCAACATCCTTTCCCAAACAGTGGTTGGGCAGAGGCACTCAAGAGAAGGCTGCAGAACACTGAACCTATAGAAAGCTGCACCCTGGCAATCACTTTATTCACTTTTTCTCCACCTGCAGACTGTGGAAGGTTTCGCTTGACTAACAGCTATTTTGTTCACCTTACTCTCCACACTTTTCAGGAAAGGGACAAAAAGGTGGAAAAATGCCCTATCCCTCCAGGTAGTCCTTGAGGAATACAGCAGCAGCAGGGAAGGTGACCCTTTGCTCGCATCAGGAGGAGCTGATGCATCAGGAAGCTGCTGAGAGCAACGAAGCATCCCCATCCAGCCCGGGGACATTGCTGCTGCTGTCACTCAGCCAGGAAATTGGGCAGAGCTCAAAGGCATCTGCCAGGACGGAGGCCTTTCAGAGTCACCCTCCACCAGCTCAGCAAAGGCTGAGCATGCAACCCCAGCCCCCCTCATTTCACACTTGGCTAGGAGCGCACAGGACACAGGTGTTCAAAAGGACACTAACATTCAAAAATCACAGAGGTGCACTTTCTTTGCCCTTTTCTACTTCCTGCTCCCTGTCCTATACCTAAAGTAGGAAGCTTTATAGAATTCTATGGATTTCAGAAGGTGGAAAGATGTCAGAAGCAAAAAGGAAATAAAATAGGCCCGTGTGAATGTTAGGAAAAAGAAATCATCAATGTCTCACATCAATGCCTAAAACTTCTCATAGTCTGTGGGATGGGAAACCAAGAGTTTAATAAGTAAAAACTCAGTATTTCCATTTTTCTAAGCATGTTCACATTTCAAAATTTAGTCTCACTTGGAAATAAAAACACCTATCTTCAGGAAACTTCTGATACAAAAACATTTTTAAAAAAATGTATGGTGTCTATTTTAAATTTAGACAAAGATTCAGTTTGAAAACTAACAGGTCACTGCCCATTCATTTAGAAGCATTTATCATTTCTATTTTTGCCACTCTCACCTGGGTGAGGAAGTCAACACAAAGGATGCACCAGAGCAGTTAGAAAAGCACAATATACAGATCACTGCAACCTCAGAGCAAAGGCTGCTCTTTGCTGACACAACCCTGACTGGGACCTCATCAATCCAGCTGGAAAATCAAAGGGTGCTAGAACCAGACAGTCTCCTAATTAGCACAGAGTTCTAATCCCTTCTGGAATGTTAAAACTGCCTCACTGGTAGAAAATCTGATCTAGGAAGTAAGATGGAAGTAAAATCTACCAGGAAACATTGAATAATGAATTAAAAATACAAACCAAATCAATATCGATATTGTTTTGAATCATGTGATGTGCAATACATTAAAACAGCAGGAAATATCTACATGTTTATCTATGTATAAATATCAAAAAGGCCCTTTGTAAAGAAAAAATATTATGGTTGCTATCTGCTATAATAATTTCATTGCATTTTATGCAATTTCCATATGAAAATATTTTGTTCTCTTCCTGCTTGTACTTTGAATTACTTTTAAATTGATTACAAGGCTTTCTTCAATCTTTTATCATATTTTATTAATATCATTGGGATTTGGGTTATCAGGTAACACTATAAATTGGAAAACCAATCAATTGGAACTTGGTGTATACCAAGATTCGGTTAGTTTTAGTATAAGTGCTTCAGAGTATTAATGATAAATGCTCACTCTTGAAAAGCAAAATCCCTTCTTCCCTCTCCATAGTCCTGGTGATCTCCAGAAAAGCCTCCCAGGCTCTGCTGTGATCCTTCCTTGTGGTGAAAGCTGAGAGCTCAGGATTTAATCAGCTCTCATTTCAGGGTAACCATGAACAATATTATCTGTGTATGTATCCTCTTTGCATTTCTGTTCAGATTTTTACTGGATAATGAGAGCCATCATGGAAAGAGAACAGAATCCTGCACCTCTATGATCATACAATTCTTGGCATTTAAGTTTCTGCACCTTCTAATTTACAGTGAGTACTTGGAGGAAGTATTGAGCTGCCAAAAAAATTACCTGTATTTTCCTATCAGAATTTGAATCCTTCCAAGATCTCATCTGCTGGACAGAGGTCTCATTGTCCACCACAAAATTGCCAACTCCACTAATTATTAAAGGAAAAATATATTTTATTAACAGTCCTTTACAACTTGTGGAAGGGCTACAAAGCACAGAAAAGAACCTCAGTGAAAGGTGATAGTGGAGATTTCCGCAGCTCCTGATCATGACTAACAAACCCTGGAAAGGAGACACACCTGCCTTTTGCACAGCTAAAAGCTTTGTTATGTTTTGATGTTTGGTTCCATTACAAACATCACACTGTGAATGATTCATGATGAAAGATCTAATTTAGTGGAAAAATAGTAGTAAACCTCTCAGGCACATATTTGCACAGCAAAACCCTGTAGGTAAAAACCCAAAGGGTGTTTTGCCAATCTGGACAGCTTTGGGTTTTTTTAATGAAGTGGACATTCCTTAGTCTCCTATGAGTCATGCAATTATCCAGTGTTCATAATACTTGGATTACTTCCCAGCAGTTTATTATTCCCCACTTTTGCTACACCAGGGAGAGAAGCACTTGTAACAGGTGAGACATTTCTATCCCAACTGCTCCAGCTGAGATGTAGGATGTGAGAGAAGCAGCATATGAGCAGCATTTTCTCCTGGGAGAGAATTTTTGGGTCAAAGCCTTTGCTAACATAGATATTTGAAAGGCATGACAGGAGCATAATAGGTTGGGTTAAGAACAAAGGGCTGCATGTCATGTTAAAGATAACTGTGGAGCAACTGGGTAAGGAGAAAAACAGCAAAGTGGGACAACAGAATATATATGTATCACAGAGATGGGTAGATGTTTCCTGACTTTGTTTCTATTCAATACCTTGCCCTGAGTGCTAGGGCAGCTCTGGATATCACGAGCTAAAACAAAGACATGAAGCCATTAGAGAGCTTCCCAAAGAGGCCATGAAGGTGGTGTAAGGCCTGGAGGAGCGGCTGAGGGCACCAGAGTGGTTCAGCTGCAGCAGAGGAGCTGAGGGCAGAGCTCCCCGGGGCTGCAGGGGCAGCTCCGAGCTCTGGGCCAGGGACAGCACCCAGGGAGCGGCTGGAGCTGGGCCAGGGCAGGCTCAGCCTGCAGGGCAGGGAAAGGTTCTGCTCCCCAGAGGGTGCTGGCACTGCCCAGGCTGCAGGGCAGGGAAAGGTTCTGCTCCCCAGAGGGTGCTGGCACTGCCCAGGCTCCCCAGGAATGGGCACAGCCCCGAGGCTGCCGCAGCTCCAGGAGCGCTTGGACAGCGCTGCCAGGGATGCACAGGGGGGATTGCTGGGGGGCCTGGGCAGGGACAGGGGCTGGGTCAGTGATCCCTGGGGGTCCCTTCCAGCTCAGGATATTCCATGATTCCAGACACATGGGCTTCTGCCTCTGTTCTTACAGTTTCTCATTTGCCTTCCATTGGGTTTTCCAGAATTCTTTAGGTATTACATACACATTGTGCTACAGATTAACCTCTCTACATTGGGGAGATAACCACAGCTCCTTCCTCCTTAGAGGACATACAAATCCTCTCCTAGAAAAGTTAAATGCAGTCTGAATCCCAGTCAAGGAAACATGGGGCACTTTAAAGTAAAATCAGGCTGCAGGCTTAAGGATGAAAATCCTTCAGAGGGCTTCAATCCAGCAGTTACTGAGCTTCTTTAAAAGCAATATCACATCATAGTGCTTCTTACATAACTTTGGTATAATTACCAGGAATAAAGTATTAGCAAGTTATGGAAAAAGAGAAAGGAAATTTCTAGTGAAGTCCTCAAACATTCTTACAAAATTATTTGGTTTTTGTTCCTGGAAGTGTCTAAACTGATGTTTCAAAAACTTTTATTCTGTTTTATAGGAATTAAGTTATGAGGGGCATCTTAAAAAGCAATGCTACTTGTAAATAAGTCTGTTCATTTTGTTGAAAAATAACCAACAGAAGTAGCAGGATATAATTAGCAAATGATGTAATCAGCGGCATTGCTTTAGTGTGTGTCATTAAAACACTGAACTGTCATGCAATGTTTCTGGGCTGCCTTTATTGAGACTTTGTGGTAGCACAGTTTAAATGCCACTGCAGAAGGGACAGAGGGGAAAATAGGGCTAATTATTGACCTCAGCTGGTCCATATAAATGTTCCCTGCTACCACACAACCCTTCCATCTTCAGATACCCAAGGCAAATATTATATGCACATTTAATGGCAGTGGCCAATCTAAAATTACTTTTAATTTGCTAGTTCTGGTGTAAGTTAAAAAAAATAATACTGTGAATGAGCATAAATTATTAAAAATTGTCATTACAGGGGAATGAGTTTACACTGGCAGAGAGTAGGGTTAATAGGATATTGGGAAGGAATTGTTCCCTGGCAGGGTGGGCAGGCCCTGGCACAGGGTGCCCAGGGCAGCTGTGGCTGCCCCTGGATCCCTGGCAGTGTCCCAGGCCAGGCTGGATATTGGGGCTTGGAGCAGCCTGGGACAGTGGAAGGTGTCCTTGCCCATAGCAGGGGGTGAAGAAAAATGAGCTTTAAGGCCCCTTTCAAACCCGGGCCATTTCTGTTGTGCTGTGATTCCACAATAAAGCACATCATAGCAGAAAGTTATTTTTGTAGTTACTCACACGATCTCACACTTTCACTATGAACTGTCCCAAACAAGCTGCTCTCTCCCTAACACTGCTGAAATGTGGTGATTATTGAAAAGGGGAGGCAGTGACTAATTGGATAGCAAAATTCCGAGTGCTGAGGAGAAAAGAATCAAGCCACAGGAATAAATCCGAAATCTTACAGAAAGATGATGTTACTTCCAGTAATTACACAGAACAGATAGGATTTGATTCATGAAAGTTTGAGCTAAACCCTCTCTGCAACAGACTCTGCAATCTCTACCTAATGGAATTTATGAATCTTTGTAACAAAAATATCTGCCATGGATGTGGCAGAATTGAACACGCATCTTCAGGGAGCCCAAATACTCCAAACAGGATATCTCAGATATCCTCAGATCAGAGATGAGAAGTAATCAAATGAAATTTCAGGTAGTCTAAGTATGAATCCATGGCAGAAACCTCTGCTGAGAGAAAGCAAAGGAAAATTACATAAAAATTGACCACAGAGAGAAATGTAAATAGAAAACATGGTTATTAATGATTGGAAATTCATGGATATTTGGATGCCAAAAATAATCAATGCTTCTCTTAAAAAGAAGCAACTTTGGCTTCACATCCAATTAAGTAAAGGCAAAAACAAGAAAGGAAAGCAAACAAAGCAATGAAAATAATATAAAATACATTCTTTTTTATTTAAATAATAATTGGATAAATACTGACAGAAGACTAAGCCTAGAGAACAACCAAATCCTAAGTAAAAATATGAACCCAGATTATAGGAAAAGCACTGTATCAGAACGAAAGTCTCCAAAGCCAAATGCCATACCCTTCCTTCAGTAAATCTCAGGAAGTGCTTCCTCTGCAAATCAAGACCAGGAAAGAAATTTATGATTACTCCACACGTACATCTAAAGAGCTATTCTAAAATAGAATTATTTCTTTCATTTATTTCTTAACTTCCTAGATATAGTTGAGGAAAATAAAGTGGGGTGCAAAGCAAAGAGAAAGGCTGTGCCTCTGTCCTGTGACCTGAGGGACAGAGATGTATCTTCAAAAGAAGAGTAATGAGCTTGGGAATCTTGAGGAACATCAAGACACCAAGAAAACTGTTTGGAGTTTGCATAATTCAGTAAGCCCTGCTCCCACCCCAAGCTGCCAGGCTGCTCAGCAGGACTGGAACAAATGCCAGGATCCTTTGGACAAGGTAGAGATTAATTTTTAAATCTTTTAGTTCTCTTTTACCTAGAATTTCCCAAAGCTAGATTACTTTACGCTAATCTAGCAACACTAAACAACACCAATTTCAAGTACTGGGGTTTTGGCAAGTTCATTTCAAAGAAGGGAAGTAAAATAGCAATTGCTATCAGAGCTCTGCTTGGTGAAGATCTCTCCCTCAAATATCTCAAACATAAAAGGAATATTTTAGGGATGGGAATTTCTTAGCATGAAATGTTGTGGAATGATAGACCACTTTCCTCAGCAATGAATGTCAGCAGTAATCTACTGAATAATAAGCAATGTTTACCCGGCCTAAGTAACTTATATTAAAAGTATTGTCCCTAAAGGTAAAACCTCGGTCAATTATATTTTTATGAGCAACACTGTGTGACAAATGATGCAATATGAAAGTGCAAAACAACAGTATTGAGGTACTGGACTTCATTATCACAGCATCTCACCAGGTCAGAGCTACAGGAAATGGACTTTCTATAATTGCAGTATTTGGGGAACAGGTAAAATTAGGAGTATTAAAACTATATATAGTAAAAAAAAAAAAAACAACAAAAGAAACAACCCCCCCAAAAAACAACCAAAGAAAACAAAACAAAGCAAACAAGCAAACAAGCAAAAAAAAAATCTGAATTACTTCTCCATTCACCAGAGGTGGCCTGAACATTTTCCATACCTTAAATATTCTTAAATAAAAATGTTACCAAAACACACTATATTTTTTTTTAGTTTTACTTTTTAGTGATTCATTGCTTCTCAGGTATCCTCTGGCAGTTGTAGCACATTTCAGTTTTATGGGATCACTGACTGATATGCCTGCAAATTTGTTCTGCAGAAGAATTTATGCACAGCTTCAGTGACAATTGATAAAATACTATAATTCATTCAGATAATATTTTGATGCCACTGTCACTTACACCTGAGAATGCCAGCTAAATTACTCAGCAGGTAACTCAGCATTTACCCAGGGACTGATAATAGAGCAGCTTGCAATCAGAAGATTAATTATAGAATAGAAGATTAATTAATTAATTAAAATTGGCCATTGACACTCTGTGAAACCAGGCTGGTACCAGCTGCACTGTGCAGGTGATGAATGACATCTGCCAATCACCCAGGGAGTCCATCCCAGGGTCAGGGAAGAAAGGAAGAAATTCTATGTACAATAGGTTGCATTGCCAATGTCAAATCTTTAAAAACAAATCAAATGGAAGGAGCATTAATTATTCATTGGGATGAAGGTTTGTGAACTGCCACAAAGAGCCCCACTTGGTTTGAGAGGAGGAGGAATGACAAATGCTGGAAAGACATAAGAGGACAGAGCACACTATAATACAGCAACATTAATTAGTAATTCAGATATGGTTTATTTTTAATAGATTATAAAGCCATTTGTGGTTAATAAACTGACTGACCTTCAACTTTGCAGAGCAGTAGGCACAAGATGTATTGCTTGTTAAAGAGGGAATGGTCTAACATTGCATTGGAAAATGAACATGTTATTTGGTAACAGTGATTCAGTTTATTGCACATTATCCCCCACATGGAAAAGTGGATAATTAAATAACTATTAAAGCCTGTGTATGCAATCCATTGTAAAAGAAATCAGTATTTATCTTTCCCTGAGTTCAGGAGATGATCACCTCAAAGAAATTGGGTTTTTCCTGAGCAGGTCTCCCAGCAGTAGCAGATATTGCATTTCAGTCTTAAAATCTTCTGTCAGAACAGTTAGGGGAACCATGGCTCTCACAAAATCAAACCAAGAGTTTGTGGAGACCTATATGCATGCTAAACTCATTTAAGTCAGAAATTCTAAGTCCTTAAGGGGAAAGGGCTGTAAATCCTAAATTTACACAAGTAAATACCCCCAGGGAGGAGTTTTTGGCAGTGATGTTGCAAAGCCTGTGCTGAAGTCCTTTGAATCCACACGCCCTTTGCAGAGTGGCTGGATGCAAACCTCAAATCTGGGCTCTAAACCCTCGTTTTTCTGTTCTGATGTGTAATAGAGTGAAAGTTAGCCCCATCAGCTGTGAAGTCAGAGGTTTGCTTGGCAGATTGCTGGTCTGATTGAAAATTATTCCCCAAGGAAAGCACTAAGATTTCTCCATAGTGAAGCATCTCTCTGGAAATGTGTGAGCCTGAAAATCCAGAGAGCCAGAAGCACTGAGACCAGCACTGCACTGAAGCAGCCACTCCTGGAGTGAGGGGGTTGTCCCTTGTCAATAGGTCCCTGCCTTCAGTAGTGATCCAGATAGTATAAAAACCCATCTGGGGACATCAGTGGACTTAAAGGAAGTGTAATTATACCAAACATTATTATTTAACCCTTTAAGTAACACTGTGTGTTTGAAAGCAAAGCTATTTACCCCGTGTACATCCATGTGAACTCTGCCTTGGTGTTGCATTTCTGCTAAATTTCTGCATTTCTGCACCAATTCCCATGCTCATTTAAAATGTTAATTTATGGGTGTCCCTTTGCACTGCAAAAACTGAATCTCAGAAGAACATTTTACCCCGTTGTGCAGATTGGTATTTTTAGCTCAACATATAGACTCCCTAAATTGTAAAATGTTAACCAGACCACATAAACACTGCAGACATCACATTCTCTTTATTCTATATGTGCTGTTCTGTCTCAGTGGGCTCTGTAGTATCTTGATGCATAGTAATCTATTTAAAAACACATTGACTTATTTCTCTTATCCAATACACTCTTGAGTCTATTACTCTAAATTATATACTTGTTTAATGTGTAGATTTCTTACTTTTCTACAGTTGAATTTATTTCAGTAAAGACTGTGAAGCTCAATGAGACATAAGACATTAATCCACATTAAACAAATATGCAAGAAATTAAAAGATTTATTACTAACCAACTAAATTTACAGTTAAGGAATCACCACAGTCTTGTTGTCCTTAGACCATGCTTCCTTGAAACACTAAATTAACTGGTTAATTTAAAAAGCAAGCAAAAAGAATTATTGCTCTAGCACAATTTCTAACATGCTGTTCAGAAAAAAGATAATCTATAGAGATATATTGTTGACTTATATTTTTTTTAAAACGATTTTGCAGATTTGCAAAATACAAGGGTAAGTTTATGATGAAACACTTCTAGATTCCTGTTCCAAGAACTAGAAATAAAATTAGGCCCTTGCCTAGAAAAGTGGTGCTACAGAATTTAAAGAGAAGAAATGAATCAATTTTTCTTCTCTGCATATTAATTTAAACAAGTGAGGTACAAAAAAAATGATGATGAGGTACAAGGGAATTTGTCATCCAGAGCAAGCCAGGTATATTTCTGCAGAGAAACAAGTAGGCAGACCATATGGTCTTATAACCAAATACATGGATCTCCAGCAATCAATGAAAATACTCATATATCAAGCAAATCTGGTGTTTGCAGTGTGGAGTGAATGGGAATATTTGTCCTCAGGTCCTATGGAATCAGTCCCATTTGCTGTTAGCCTTGTCAGAGAGTACTGCCAGAATGTGCATGATGAATATCTTGCAATAAATTTTTTTTTTTTCCTCTCTTGCTGCTTGTTAAAAAATAAAAGTGGTTTATAGGAGTTGTTTCCTTGGTTTGAATGCAGAAGTTGTATTTCAGCAAAAGTGTAAATTGATTTATTATCAAAGCTAAAAGAAGTAGGAAAGACACTTGTGTCTTGGCTAGACCTAGATAATTTTCAGCTGTTAATCATGCAGTCTTATTTACACAGGAAGGTTTTATACATCTCTATATAGATATAGATATATAGATATTTACACAATAAATATGGTATTAAAATGTTTAGCAGGAACAACACACGATACCAATGTATATTCATAACAGAACAGAGGTTGTATCCACTGAACATACAATTCCCATGATTCACAAATAAGGGATACCGAAATCCTTGGATTTATTGAGGCACTGTGTGCCAGACCCAAGATTAGGATGTTAGACCTGAAGCCATCCATTCCCTGTCACAAGGTCCATCACCTTGCTCTTCTACAGCTCCTTCCAGAGGAGCAGCTTGGGGAAGAGGCTTAAGGTGTTAGTTAAGGTCAAGGACAAATAAAAATTGTCAACCAGAGCTCAAGAGTGGGTAAAGGGCTGGTATATTGAAAAATTTTTGGGAAAGCCCTGCAGAGGCTTTCAGAGTGTGTTCTGCAGAGATGCTCTACATCTGTTTTTTCACCCTTAGCCGTCCAGCAAATTTCCTTTACCATACAGCTTCTGATTCACTGCTGTTATGGAGATAAGACTAATTTAAACTTTTTTTTATCATATGGAACATTCTTTAAGTTCTGCTACAACTAGAGATAAGTAGGATTTTTTTTTTAATTATTTTTTTTTCCTCAAAATATATGTTATTGGCTTGCAGGAAGGCCACTGGGTTTGTTGCTCCTTCCATGTTTTCCTAGAAATGATAGAAACTAGCAAAAGTGACTCCTGCACTATGGGTTCTTTGTTCAGGCCCAGAACTCAAACTCACTCCTTGTTCATGCAGAAGAGGTACCAGAAAAAAGTGTTTTAAAGAGTTTGACTCACAATTGCCAGCAGGAATGGGCTGAGCAGGTTAGAGCAGCAACTGGGCTGTCATCATCACATGTCCAGATTCACATCAAGGTATCAGAAATCATTTACATCTCAGAGGAATGGCCCCTCAGAGTTTCTGTGTTTCAGCATTATCACCCCCACACTCAGTCTTTAGAGATCCTTTAGCCCAGTTCTTCCCTGACTGTGTGAGTTACAGGCACATGTTCAGGAAGGAGGAGAAATAATTTTAAGCTGTTTGCCTCTCTTATTTATTTGATGAATTAGCTCCTGGTGGTGACTGTGTTTTTAGACTTCCCAACTCTTGATGCCATCTCAAGGATTTCTGGTCATTAAGTGCATTTTTGGGAGAAAGGTTGTTTCCACAGTGATGCCTTAGGCTTTAGCTTTTATATTTTTAGATTCTGTGCTGTTTTAGTGGGTAGTTTTAGGTTTCATATTAAGTGCTACTGAGTTCTCTTCACAGAGCAGACAGACAAAACAATTCCTCCTCTAGCTCGATACCAAGGACAATTTTCAGGCCCAAGAACGAAAACAGCAATGAAGTGAGGAAAAAAACCAAGGAAGATGGTGTTTCATAACCTGAAGCTATGGCTAGACAACTGACTCTAATATGCTGATGGACCAGAACTTATAAAAGTGTGGGACCTCGTGATCGGGTGTCCATTCTGTGCCCATTTTGGAGCATCTTGTGTGTCTGGCTGGACTCTTGTGTGGCCCAGGTGTACCCACTGAGACCTTTTAATAAATATCTACTTTATCCTCTTGCTCTGTCTAGTCTCTGTTCCAGGTCAGCCTCCAGAAGGCATCAACAGGACAATCATTTTTCCTCTAGGACAATCTTTCTTTATTTTCTTCAGTTTCACTTTGAAAAATTTACACAAGTTGTCCAGTAAGGCCATTTTTCCAGCTTATATATGAACATTTGTGAGGCAATAAGCATTTGCTTGACTGAAAATTACCAAAAAGTATAACTACAAATTATTTAGCTATTTCTTGAGAAAATCCAACTTTCATTGTCATATATGCATTAGAATACACAAAGAAAAAAAGTAGTTCTGAAATCTGTAATGCAAAACACAATCCATAGCTCAAAAAATGTGTTCTAGCAGCATTTATAAATATATTCCATGCTTGTTCCCTCCCCTTCAGAGTTAATGCTTGCACAGTTTGCTTGTTCGTTATTCACAAATTCAGCTACTGGCTGGCTGAGGATTCTGGGAAGTGGCAAACCCCTCTAGAACTTTCTTTGTGCTCTTATCCAGCAGCTTTATCAATACAATTACTTCTGTTTTGTATGAAAACCTGTGTGAGGGCAGGGGAAGCAGTGCAGTTATCCTATAATTGATGTTAAAGCAGACACTATTCCTAGCCTACACACACATGGAAGGCACGGAGAGCTCCTGCTTCCCATCCCTCTGCTGTCCCAGCATACCCTTGGCTAGATGGTGAAATTCCCTCTTCAGAAGGTGAAAGGTGGCAGGACATCAAATGCCAGCTCAGAGATCCTTTATAGATCAGTCTGCAAACAGAGAAAGAGGATGCCAAGGATCCACCCAAGAGTGTGAAGAGCATATTCCTGTTAATGTCTAAGCAAAGCTGCAGAGCCTCACCTCGCCTCGCCCAGAGATTCCCTTGTGATGAACATAGTGCAGAGCAGTGCCTTAAAAGTGCTCTTAAGGTCATATATGAGCTTCCCAAAAGCTCAGTGAGCAACAGGAACTTTAACCAGCCCCCATCATAGCTCTCAAAGGTTATGAAAGCACTGCCTGAGATGGGGTTAAGACATAGTGATTTATAACATATCAATCCCTAGTGGAGTCTCAATATTCCTCTCACAGATCCTGTCAAAAAAGTTTCTTCTAAGATACTTAGATTGAGATTGGGAATCAATTTTACATCTGAAAAATCTCTAAGAGATGCTACCAATGAAACATGTTGGTCTGGTAAATGTCAATTTGACCTTTGGAGGTTTGTATAGTTTTCTGTGTCCTTGATTTAGTAACAATCTTATTCAACTCTTTTCTCCTAAAAATATTATTTTACATGTGTTTAGCAAGCACTGTTTGGCTCCCTTTTTCTAAATTTTAATGGGAATTACCCTAGGTTTGTACATTATCGTATCAGTTTTAAACTCCTTAGGTGAGGAAACCACGTTTATGTCCTCCAATACCTGCTTTGCACCTTGCTTCTGAGTTTGGGGTAAGAACACAAATGTTTCAGAGGTCAAACAAAAACATAACAAAATCCAGGACGGTATTTCTGTCAAATCTGAAGATAATCTTGTAAGCTTTGTATACCAAAATTTGCTCTCATTTCTAGAACCTGCACCTGAATATATTTGTGTGCAGGTATAGGCTTGTAAAAAAGGTTCCTGACTTGCTACTTGGTGATATTTTAGCATTAATTCCTTGCTATTGCACTAAAAATGGAATAATCAGATAATTTTCAGAAGTCCCCAGCATTTAATCTGGCTTTGAAAGCCTAACCAAAAGAGTATTGTGACATTTCCATTAATTAAGACACATAGTCCAATTTTGAAGCCCATTGATGTCAACTCTCATTCAACAGGTATTTTATTATGGCCAGAGCCAGCATCCAGTCCTGCTCACTGAGTCTCCTTTTTCTTCCATTCCCTCAAATCACTCTGCTAAGAATTGTAGTTGTTTGGAATAAAACTTGCAAGCTTTTAAAGGAGTTCCTGGGAGTTGCTGCTATTTTACTCTATCAAGCAGATGATGCAGTACACTAAATGCTGCATTAACACAAGACTGGCCAGAAGGATTGTGATCCACAGGAGAGGTTAACAATGTCCAGGGCAGCAGGAATAACACTGGTGAAACATTGAAAAACATCATCACACAGGTACCTACAAGCACTGTACTGCTAATTATTAATACTTTGATTTTGCATTTATGGCTCTTAACCCCACCTGCAGAGCTGCCCCAGCCCTGGACCCAGCACAGGAGGGACCTGGAGCTGCTGGAGAGAGCCCAGGGGAGGCTCCAGGATGATCTGAGGGATGGAGCAGCTCTGCTGGGATTGTTCAGCCTGGAGAGGAGAAGCTTTGGGGTGACCTCCCTGTGGCCTTGCAGGGCCTGAAGGAGCTGCAGGAAAGATGGAGAGAGACAATTGCCAAGGGCTGGAGGGACAGGACACAGGGAATGGCTTCCACTGCCAGAGGGCAGGGCTGGGTGGGACATTGGGCAGGAATTGTTCCCTGTGAGGGTGGGCAGGCCCTGGCACAGGGTGCCCAGAGCAGCTGTGGCTGCCCCTGGATCCCTGGCAGTGTCCAAGGCCAGGTTGGACATTGGGGCTTGGAGCAGTCTGGGACAGTGGGAGGTGTCCCTGCCCATGGCAGGGGGTGGGACTGGATGGGCTTTTAAGTTCTCAACCAACCTGTTCAGGTTCATTTTACAGCAGTTTAAATGATGCTTTTAACCTGATGAAATACGGGACTGATTTCCTCATCTGGCACTATGTCTCTGTCTTTCTTTTGTTCTTCTTTCTATATAAGAAGATTCCTGAAATTTTATCTTTTAACCAGACATAGAAGTGGAGCTCCAAGAAAACACTTTCTTCAGGTCATCCTGTTGATCCAATGTCTACTTCTGTCTTTTCTTGTGATTTTCTAAAATGTTGGAAATGTGCTTGCTCTTTGTGGAGACACAGAATTCTGCAAAGTAATGACACATCATCAAAATTTCTAAAATTCTCCATATTTTCAAATAAAGCTTCTAGCATTATAAATACATCACAATAATTCATCATCTATATTTCACCATCTTCATGAAAATTTAAATTACAAAATTAAAAAAAATTAATTGAGGGTATATTAATAAAATATTTTTTACATTTTAAGAAGTAACCAACATTTAACACTTCAAATACAAAGGAATTTTAAAACAATATTCTGCTTCCTAGCAAGTAACAGTAAAAATAATTTCTAACAATGAAAAATTTCCTACTTTGAAATATTAATGAGGAATTTAACACTGTAGTCCATTAAAATACATGACAAAGTTCCCACTAACTTCATCGGAGGCTGGATTTTGTCCTTTGCTAACAAAGCTCTAGGAGAAGGTTGCTACATTAAAAATAAATTATTGATTTTATCTTATCAGTTTTATCACTTTGTATCTCTTAAATGAAGACAAAATTCTAACTCTGGTCAAGGGAAATGGAAAGCTGGGGTCAGCTGTTGTTGCAACCAAATTGATGAACAATAGCTTAGCTCAAGTATGCTAATGGGATCATTCCAGAATAGGCCATGTTCCTGGTTCTAGTTCTCTGTTGGTTTGGGACCTTTGACGTGTAAGGCCATGTCCCTGTCCAGGTT
This sequence comes from Polioptila caerulea, assembly GCA_013397295.1. Lineage (NCBI taxonomy): Eukaryota > Metazoa > Chordata > Aves > Passeriformes > Certhiidae > Polioptila > Polioptila caerulea. Next base: position 98,781 of record VYXF01011037.1, read on the forward strand.
TGAGATTGGACCCCTGCCCTCAGGTAACCCTTTCTATTGTTAAGTTAGTCACGCCCCTGCATCTTTGGATGCTGCCCCTAGGACCACATGGTCCCCGAGTTTGTTATTTTACCATCATTAAAGTTCTGGTTTTGGGCATTCCATCATTCTCATCCCTTTATAAATTTTGCCACGCTCATCTCTGGACTCAAGAACAGAGTGCTGTACTGTGATAAGCTGTTACCTCCCACCCTGCCTGTGCAGTATCATTCAATGGAAACACAGAATCAAGCTTTATTTTTCCAGCAGGTTTATATGCAGAAGCCTACAGAGGGCGGGCAGTCAGACTTTCACAAAAAGATCCTTCAAATGCTTAAATGATGCTTAAATGGCTCTTCTGATATTTGCAATTTGTAAACTATTAAATGCCAATTTGAGTTTTGCAGATGCTGAATCTTGAACTGGAAAAATGATTGATTTAAAAACTTTACTACTGTATTTTTATGCTGTAGAGTTTGTTCTCAAGCAATTCCTTTGAGACTTGGAATCTTGGGCTGGTTTAATCTCTACCGTGCTTCTGTGCACCACTACAGACTCTGAGCCATTCCAGGCTTACCTCAGTACCTCTGAATGTTAAAAGTTAATATATTTGGCTTCTATTAACACCACCAGGGCTCACAATGTAAGAAATTATGCCATTAAGAGGAAGCCCAGGCTCTCAGCCATGTGTAACCAGGCTAAATCCAGCAGTGTGCTGCTGTCACCATCTATTGGTTGGCTCTGGGGGTGTCAAAACCAAACCATTTCCAGAATAGAGCTAAAGCTAATTAACAAAACTAACAAACACAGCAGAAGAATTAATAAGAAACACTGAGTTAAGACTCTCAAATTCAAGTCATGACTCGAGAGTGATTTAAAAGTCCATTTAAGAGTATGCACAGGAATGAGCAAGAAATGAGTCCAGCTCTTTGTGCTTATCAGGAGGGAGATTATTGCACAGGAGCTGAAACATCTGAGAGAGAAATGGATCCTTAATCTGGTAACATAAATAAACTCATTTCTGACAATCCATTTCAAGGACTTAATCTAAATTACCTAGGTAATTAGCCTTGTTTACTGAGGCCTGCCCTATTAACTTTATCTGGCATTTTAAGAAGGCAAAATATTTCTAGTAACTGGGAATACGTAATCACAGTAAGTACATTTACTACCTCACTCTGAGCTGCTGTATGATGCTGAAGCTACAATAGAGAAAAGAATTAGATTTGTGTCACGATGAAAACATTGTCAGGAAAGACCAAGAAGTTCATGGTCCAGTTCAAGCAACCAGCATTTTGTAGGGATCAGCAGCATCCAGCATGGCCAGGACACTGGGACAACCTGGGCAGGATTTGTCTGTGCAGGATGGGTGGAAGTGGGATGCTGTTTGTGCTGTCCATGCAGCCTGGCAAATACTGAGCAGTCAGTTCTGAAGGAGTGCAAGCTACTCTTTATATATGTGACAGCAAATACTGCACTTGGCAGGGAATTCAGTAGGGTGCTTTCCAAGCTTGAAAGAGCTTTCTGGGACTGTTTCTGACCCCATTCAATTCAATTCTTTGTAGCATGGCTCTCTTCCAGGAGTTTCAACATGCCATTCATTCAGGGAAATGCACTTTAAGTCAATGGTAGGTTTGCTTGCATAAGAAGTATGAGCTCTGTCTCTAGTACCCATTAATCTTGGGAAGTCAGCTTGTGTGCAATCCATTCTAAAACTACTTTCCAATAGTCCACTTGCATAGTGCACATACAGGAGGGGTGATATTTTGTGAGAACTCTGAGTCTGGGTTCCCAGTGAGAGCATTGCTTTGTGTTTTGTTGGTTTTCTTTTTCCCTTCTAAAATTCAGAATTAGATTGATGGGAAATTATACAGTTTTCATCTTACCTTTTTTAATGAATTTGCTGCAAAAAATATTTATATAAACACTTAAATTGTATTTTTAAATTGATCAGGTGCAGGCAAGAATTAATAGTCTTGTCAATTATCAATGTATAAAGAATCTAATATTTTCTGGTTATTGCAGTTTGCTTTGATTTAGAATTTATAAAGGGCTTTCTATCTCTAAAGGACATTATACCAGAGACCACCTGAGTGAGCAGGAAAGCAGCACAGGAGAGAAAAGTGAGATTTCAAGAGAACACAATGCAGGTGCCCATCTTTGCCAACACAGCTTATGGGGCTTCTTTCCATTCATTGCAGAATCTCCTGCTGAATCAGTGTCTGACTACACACAGAACACCAGGATAACAAAGGGCAGGAAACTCCGTCACACTGACTTGCTCCTGAACACCCCAGGAATGGAATTCATTCTAAATAAAGAGCCAGACCAGGATGAGTTTAGTGATCTGTAACAACAGGGATCGTTCATGGGAGGAGCAGATTCTTCATGTGAAGAGGTTTTCAGACTCTGTCTCGAACAGTTCAGCCCCTCTTCCTTCCCAAAGGGTGAGACTGAGCCACGTCCCATTCCCACCGAGCTCTTGGAAACGCCACTGCCCCAGGAGCAGGGCTCCAGCTAGGGGAGGGGTTTGCAATCCCACCCAAACAATGAACCAAAGTCTGCCTGCTTGCAGATCATTCCTGAGCAGCAAACAGGGATGGATTTGTTGTGGAGGAGCATTCACTCAGAATCATTCACTCCGCTTGCCACTTGAAACAAACCTTCTCTTTGTGTAATTGTAATGCTCCCTAATTACTTACGACTGACCAATTATATAAGTGTTAATACTATATATAGTCAATCTGCCTGCCTTTGGTGTCACACAAGGATTCTCCTTTTATGTACTGCACTTCTTCATTTCCCTTAAATTATGACAAGTAAATTAACATCGAGGTTTCTGCCTGCTAGTTTGTTCAGACATGTCTTCTTAGATATCTTTTAAACCAGTCCTGACATTTTAATGGGATATAATTATTATAACGAGAAACACATTATAGAGATGAGATTGAGGTCATATTAGGAAAACATTTTCCATGTTAGTTATTGTATACACTGAAGTTGTTGTTTAAAAGAGATAAAGATGTCTACAAACCAAAATAAATATAAAATATTTCTGCAAGTAAAACTAAATAAATCTAGTGTGGAAGCATTTCTGTTTAGAAATCAGATCTGAGGCAAAACACATTATATGTATACTCACAGTGACTCTGAGAAACTCCTAATGCAGTTCTGCAGGTATTCAGTCCTGACAGGAAAAATGGAGGAGCTCTGAATTCCCCTTTTAATCTGTCCTGGGTTTTATTTTGTACATCTGTCAAACTATAAAATATTTCTTATGTAATGCAGGCCTATAGAAAGCAGTTTTTATTTCCACTTGGAACATTTCTGCACTCAAACGCTCAGCCATAATTTAGCCATCTCTTCCCTACATGTGGATTGTTTATTTACTTTACAAACTTGCACAGAAAATGCAACTGTACACTAAACCATTAGTATTCTGTTGGGAAGATTTGTGTTTTGTGTTGGAGGCAGTTCACATTAAACTCAAGGTCTTAATACTCCTTTGAGGCTTCTGAAGCCCCATGGCAACTCTTGAAAAGACTTTTATTTCTTCAGCATATGTAAATTGGATAGGGTGAAGTCAATGTGATTTAAAGCTAACATCTCTTCAAGAACTCAGATGAGACAGAATTTTATTAAATGAAATAACGGAGGAAATTGAAGTTCCACATAACAATGTAATATGGTCATCAAGATGGAAAAGAATATTTAGTGAAATTAAAAGAGCAGGCTTGAAATTTACATCACGCCTAATCTACATCTGTGCTTTTCATTTAATTTATCTGACATGCCCCACTCCTTCCAGAACAAGTACAGCATGAGATCTGCTGGATATAGGGATATTAGCAAGACTGCATTGGGATCACACACTGATTTAGGCAACAATCTTTTTGTTATATTAATTAGGCAGAGATATTACAAAATTAGAAAAGAAGAGTTAAAGTTTGTACCTCACACAGATCCTTGCCTATGCTTATAATTAAGTGTGATATTTATTTATTCGAACCCTATACTGTTATTTGAGAAGATGCAGAAGGGAAAAAATATAGTTTTCATAAAGTTTTAGTCTGAAAAATAGACTTGGCTTCAAATTATTTCTGTTTCAAAAATGAGTCCACTTAACATTTACTGTGATATCTAATTTAAATGGCACTACATTAGGGCTTTATAAGGTGTTCCTGTTTGTCAAGAGCTGATCTATAACCTGTTCCAGGTTATTTGTGCCATAAAATTCATCTTGTACATTCATAATTAATTGTTCAAAGTTCAAAATACTGCATTATGTGATAAAGTGTTTTAGTTTTCCAGTTTGAAAAATCTAGGGAAAAGGGGGGAAAAGAAATGCAAAACTTGTTTACAGATATTTCAGCATTAATTAATAATTTTCAAGAGAGGTGGTAGCAATGTCAGTACAACCACCACAAATGTCAGACAAGGAAGTTTCATTCCCGTAGTCTTTTAGATTGTAAGAGGTACCAACACGAAGCACTGGATCAGAGGGTTTAAGAACTCCAGTCTATGCCTTTTTAACCCTCCCACAACATTTTTGCATCTCCATTCTATCCATAGACATGGAAAACTTCAGTGAAATGGAGAAAATTCCATATAAAAGCTCCTCCTTACACAGACTCCCCTTCATCCAGTAAGATATCAAACTATGGATCTCAGCACCAAATCTGTCAATACAAACCTGCAATTCTGGAGCAGCTTTAAAAACCATGGCCTTCAGTATTTAATACATAAGAACAGTATTTTTATTTACTTTTAGTTGAGATTTTATTTAAGAAGTATGAAGCGGAACCAGGTGCAGAACACTGAGATAAAATAAACCTCCCAGGACGAGCTAGAGCTTGGTAACTAAGAGGGACTGCTTCAAGCAAGAAGTGTTTTTTCTGTTGCACATGAACTACCCTTGTCCAGGTATGATCATATAAATCATGAAAAACAAGGCTTAGAGTAACTTAAATGTATCTTGCCTTTTCAAGAATCAAATCGGGCCACTTGTATTCTTCGTATCATCCCACTGCCTTCTGGGAACACCCAATGGCAGGGCTTGAATTCAGAGAATGCTTCAGTGTGTGATATTAATTCAGATTTGCTTTAACTTCATTATTTTTATCCTTCGTATTGGACAAAATGGGTACCACTTGTTCAGATTTATCTTTTTTGCATCAGTTACTGACAAAGGGAATTTATCTTAGAAGTTAAATTTATCCTTTCAAAATGACAATCACTTTTTCTTTCTGTTGAGACAGAAGAAAACAACTCTTGTGATTCTTCTTTTTATTTTTTTTTTTCATTTTATTGTTGCTTTTTATTCCCTGCATAGATTTGGATTACCTAGAATAAAAGTTCATCCTGTCTCTTAACATTTTTGCTTCCCATGGCCAAAGGAACAATTCCAGATTATTTGCACCAGGTCACATTTCAAAATAATATTTGTGCCTGTCCTAGGATGACATTATGATGCTTGTATCCCCATTCTTGTGTGCTATGCTGGATATGTTCTGTGCTTTTAAGACGGACTCTGAAGGGCAGATGTTTTGTTTGGGTTTTGCTATCAGTCTCTCTCCCATGGCTGGCGGGACACTGGCAGAGACGGGGCAGTACCT
>VYXF01011037.1:104428-129965 GCA_013397295.1 Polioptila caerulea
ATTGTTCATTTTGTGTGCTGGGGGGTGCTGTGCCTGTTAAACAAACAGGTTCTTTCCACTTCTCTCCGAGGAATTATTTGCGAACCGGTTGGGGGAAAGGGCCGTGGGGGTTTGCTTTTTGGAGAGGCTCCCTTTGGAGATTCTCTCCCAAATTTGCCCTGAACCAGGACAGTGCCTTATACTTGAATGGCACATAAGGACAGATTGCTTGGAACAGTGGGAGAAATCAAATCAATGGTTAATTGTTCCTAATATAGAAATGGATAGACTTGGCTGAGCTCTAAACAACTGGTTCTGAAAATTAATGGAATCAAGCCCAACAGTGCAGCTGCTTACAAAGTGCAATGAAAATATCACAGAAGCACAGAATTACTTAAGTTAGAATGGACCTTAAAGCCCACGCAGTCCCAACGCTGCCATAGTCAGGGACACCTTCCACTGTCCCAGGTTGCTCCGAGTGCCAATGGCCAACCTGGCCTTGGATCTGCCAGAGATCCAGGGACAGCCCCAGCTTCTCTGGGCAAATACATAAAACACATAAAATACATAAAATACATGTAATAGTTTTGTAAAGCAGTCACAGTCTAAATTATGATCCTGAGACTTCACACGGGTAAGAAGAAATAGAAAAAATCCAGCACTCTGACAACACCAAGCCTTAAAAGCATAACAAATTCTTCTGCAAAGTAGTACTGTATTATGGAGAATGCAATATATTTTTTTAGGTTACGATGATTTGTTATATCTTTTTTAAAGCTTACAGGTCAGTTCTTATTTAAAATGGAAGTGGATATATTTTAATTAAGCACTCCTTAAACTTCGGGGCATGAAGCCTCTTGTAGAACGTACAAATTTTCCTTTTTTATTTTTTCTTTGGTTGGTTGGTTGGTTTTGAATATTAAACCATTGTGTATTCACTTAAGGATTGTATACTGGGGCCAAATTTTTACAATAAAAAAATTCAGTTTTCAAATCTACAGAAAGTTACAACTGTCTATTCCAACCAAAATCCTCTTATTCCATTCTTCTGCAATTCAGTTTATTTTGTAGGTTTGATAAATTGTTCCCATGTGTGCTGGCTGCAATCGATTTGCCTGATATCTATACTATTTCCCCTTAAAATGTAATGCATGATGGTTGAGGACAAGAGTGAGGAGTACCAACATCACAGAGAAATAGCAACACATATTTAAAGAGAGTTAAAGAGATGATTTCCTTATTATGACAGCGAAATGGTGTTACGCATTGTACATTATTATCATTCTGCAAGTTCAGAATGCCATCTTTCCCCTCTCCAGAGTATATGTATTTTACATTGATTTCTGGTTCCCATGTCCCAAAACACTGAATTTCAACACTGAAAAAAAGATCAACACTATGCTTGTGAGATGGTGTGGTTTTCCGTGAGCTGCTAAGTATTACGTGTGTATGGCTGAAGTAAATCTGACTGCTCACCTACACAGATGAGGGTACTTTGGATAAAACAACCTTCTTCAAAGTGCTCTGTCCTTACATAATGAATTTTTTACCATTGTTTATACTGATCCCTTGGCTATTTCACTGTCTTACTACAAATACTTCTTTCCCAGAGCCACAACTCTTGAATATTTGATAGAACAAAAAGAGTTGTCCTGTTAAGTTTGTTCAGCCACCTACAGACAGAATTCTGCTCTGCTCTGCAGATCAGAGGGAAAACGAGTAAATTCCAGAATCCCAGTATCACTAACCCTGGAAAAGCCCTCCCAGCCTATGGAGTCCTGGTTGTGCCAAATTCCCACCTTGTCCCCAGCCCAGAGCACTCAGTGCCACCTCCAGCCCTTCCTTGGACACCTCCAGGGATGGACACTCCAAACTTCCCTGGGCAGCCCCTGCCAAGGCCTGACCACCCTTTCCATGGGGAAATTCCTCCTGGTGTCCACCCTGACCCTCCCCTGGCCCAGCCTGAGGCCATTCCCTCTCCTCCTGTCCCTGTTCCCTGGGAGCAGAGCCCAACCCCCCCGGCTGTCCCCTCCTGGCAGGAGCTGTGCAGAGCCACAAGGGCCCCCCTGAGCCTTCTTTGGTCCAGGCTGAGCCCCTTTCCAGCTCCCTCAGCTGCTCCTGGGGCTCCAGAGCCCTCCCAGCTCCATTCCCTTCCCTGGACATGCTCCAGCCCCTCCAGGTCTCTCTGGACAGGAGGGCCCAGAACTGGGCAAAGCCCTCAAGGTCTCTCAGCAGTGTCGGCAGTACAGGGGGCTCTGGTCCTTTGGGCCACACCATGGCTGAGATAGACCAGGTGCCATTGGCCTCCTTGACCATCTGGCCACATGCTGGCTCTGTCAGCCCCTCATGTCCAGCCCCTGTCACCAGCACCCTCAGGGGCTTTCCCACCAGCAGCTTTTCAGCCCCTCTGCCCTAGCCTGGAGCACTCATGGAGCTTTTGTGACCCCAGGGCAGGAACTGGCACTTGTTCCTGTTGTCCCTCACACCATTGGCATCATCCCATGGATCCAGCCTGTCCAGATCTCTCTGCAGAGCCTTCCTGTCCTGCAGCAGATCCACACTCTTGCCCAAATACTTCAGGAATACTTCAGAATACCATGCCAAGGCTGTCTTTTCAGTTTCCCTTTCGCAACTTCACTTCCCTGCCATCACCCATGTCTGGGAACAGCAGGCTGATATCCCACACCTGCCATCCAGACAGGAATGAGTAGGATATGAAGGATTACCATGAAATTCTCACCATAAAGTAAACAGTCTAAGTCTTGAACAAGGCCAGAGTTCAAGTGTTGCTGCTACATTTATGCCTTCATCCAGCTGAAATAATAGTTTTCTGAGGCTGAGAGAAATTATGTAACTTCATTAAAGCTGCCATCATGGACAAATTTTGTAACAAACCCTGAGTGCTTGATGGATAACGCTGTGTGCTTAAGTGCACTGTCTGATTTAGAGTTCAAACCTTTTGTAGTACACTCCATGAAGATAAAATATTTCATGTCACTGTGTTTTGGGGTCCATATTTTTGACAATATGTTTCATGCCTCATTTGCCACCAAAGTAATGAGATTTTAGTCACTGTTCAAAGACTGACTTGCCATTTTTCATGGCAAAACCCCAGAAGGGTTATTTTTTCTACACTAGTGTACTGCTAGTTCATTGAAGCCCTGAAGTATATGTGGACCTTGAGGCAGCCAAAGTATAAAACATTGACTTCACAACACAGAGAAGCCAAGATTGACTTCAAAATTATTGGAGCTGTCCATTTGTTCCAAGGATATGGTGTCCCATTTATACATTTTCCAAAATATCAAGGTGCACTGATACAATAGAAATCTTATCAGAAAACAACTTCTTGCATATCCAGATATAAAAATATAGATCATGGGCCATTTGTTAAGCATTAAATTCTTTTTCTCTCCCAACTCTAGTTCTGCTTTCCCGAAGATGTGTGGGAAAATATGGATTGTGAAACAACCCAGAAAGCATTGCATGAAACAGTGATGATAATTTCCCTCCTTTTTCACAGAATAAATTACACCTCAAACAATTCTTTCACTGAGTATTGAAATCAATATATTTCAATATGTTTACACTTATGTTCTGTCAAAAGTTTCAACAGTCTTTTTTATTTGAAGATATGAAAGATAGAGAGGGGATTTTCTGATGCTTTTACAGCTCTTACCATGCAAACTCTAGCATGGTCTTTTACAATGCACACATATAGTCCTACAACAAAATTCTTATTATAAAGATAGGAGGAAAGCGAACACAGTGGGACGAAAGCAAAGACTGGAATGGCCTTTAATCCATCAGGCTTGCCTTTGGGTGCTTAACAAGGAGTTTGTCCACAGTGTAATCAACAGTATTAACAGTTTAAATTGCTGATTTGAACAGGTATGGAGTGAAATACTAACTGGAGTACAAACATTAAAGAACAAGTTAAAAATCCAGCTTTGTGCTGTAGCCAGGGGGGTAATTACTGAAAATTCTGACTTATAGCTGCACTTTAACCACTTTGTGGTGTACAGAGCCAGGAAAAGCACTAGAGGTGTAAGAGATTTATAAGATGCTTTTAAAAATATATGTTGAAATAATAAAAATTGATTGCATGAGCTGCCTTTTATATATTATGGACCATAACACAATATTAGCAAGAACAAACTGCCTGGTTTCGAAAGGAAGGTGTGAGCACTGCAGAAGGCTCTGACACTTCCATAAAATGCCATTAATCACTAATCATTGTTAAGAAAGGCTAAATTCTGCAAGCTCAAATAAATTAGCAGCCATCAACTGTAAAAAAGAATGCATATAAATTTGGAAAAGTTTTAGAGGTAGTTCCAGTGTTTCTGCTTCCTCAACCCATATTTCTTTGGCCAAACCTCAGGCACAGATATGATCATATGCCACAACCTTACTATTGCAGGGCTTTTTGCAGCATGCAACACACAGCATCTAAGCATGGCTTTTGTACTCCTATTCCAGAATAGGGTATGATAAATCCCCTGTATTAGAAGGACTCTATATTTACAAAGAGTAAAATCATAACCTAATTTAAAGACACACCATGGTGACATTGATTTTGGAGGCTAAATGCTTATTCTATTCCCTTCTGCACAGCTGTGCAGGAACAACATGGTATTGCTTTCTCCTGACTATTCAGGATGTAGGGGTGTGCAGGACTCTAGGACAAAGCAAGAGGGAAAACTATAATTAACAACCAAACTGGAACCTGAGCTGCAGCTGAATGTTGTGGAATTATATTTGTAGCATGTTCCCTGTTCTCTCCTCATTCAATGATAGGCACCATTCTCCCCTATCCCACTGCAGCAGTGCACAGTAAGCAGGTTATAAGGATAGGATCCTAGAGTGGCTGAGGATAATACAGAATAAGACTGTGGAACTGTCTAACCTCTCCCAGCCATTCTGGCATAACTCATGCCCATCTGTTCCCTTTCATGCTGCAGTCCAGAGGGAAGCAGATGGGACCTACTCTGCTCTCTTCTTCTGAAACTCATATTCATTATAACTTAATTTTTAAAATGACAGTCTTGCTGTCAGCAATGCTGCTCAACCAATTTTTTTTCCTCTCTACAGAAGCAAAAATAAACTTTACAATAATAGGCTTTGCCCATAAGGGTCAAAATGGTAAAGAGACACTAACAAGTGAACCATCTTCTCATCCCTGGAAGCAATCTTGTTTCTGTTCCAAGGCTGGGACTGGATCTGGGCATGACTCCCTAACATATGGTGTGGCTGATGCTCCTCTTATATTTTTCAGCAAAGATAGAAGAGTGATTTTTTTTTTCTACTGTGTCAGGAACTGCTGCTCTTTGCACTGGCTGCCAGATCGTCAGCTCTGCTTCTTCCCGACGTCCTGCTCTCAGGGAAGGACTGTCTCAAACACTTGGCTATTTCACTAGCACTTGCATTTATTAAAACTTCAATAAGTTTTGCTTTTCCAATTTCATTAAAAGACTTCACAGAAAGTTAACTGGATGGAGAAATAGTCATGTTTTCTGCTTGTGGGTGTGAGTCTAGGCCTGTTCTTTAAAATAATTCCATTCCATTCCATGGTAACTTTCTGCATGGTCTCATTGTATAATGTCCCCCTTCCTCTTTGACCCTGAGCTGAGCATATAGTGATGATCTCCTGCCATTTCGATCACCAGTTTTACACTCTATTTTTCATGTAGTTTCTTCTTTTGTTGGGCTAGAAAGAAGGTAGTGCCATCAGCTATCTTTTTTCTCCTGTGCTTTTACTCAAGGAAATAATTTAATATTAAAATTTTTGCAAGCAGAAAATGTGGGGATTTCCTGCTTTTGCTGGGAAAGTCCCCAAGGTGTTAAAAGTCCTTTTCCTTGCCCAGGAGAAGAAAGACGTGGAATCTTCGGTCTTCAGATACTTTTATTATTGTTTATAAAAACTTATCTAGAACATTGTTCTCTCTGTCCTGCCGAGGTCTTTCCAGCACGACAGTTCGAGGCTATTCTCTGCCCGAGAGGTGGTGGTTTATCTTTTATACTAAAAAATACGCATGCCTTATTTGCAATTATTTTCCAGTATCTATCATCTATGTTAGACAGTGTGCATTCTACCTAAACCAATCACAAGTGCCACCATCACAGCAGAATCATGGAGGAGATGAAGAAGAAGGAAGAAGCCTAAAAACCATGCGATTCCTCCATCTTGGCTTCACCCACCCCCATGTACTAAAACCCAAAATCTACTTTTCCACCCTGTGACAATCTTATTATTATTCTATTTAAATTTGTGAGACTTGTATTTTTTCTTTTAAAGCTGGTAATCTCTCCCGTGGACTAAAATTCAAACCGCAGGTGTCTTGGGCTTGGTGCCAGGGCTTCTGAGCCCTCTGGGCCCTCTGCACAGGTCCCTGAGCCCCCAGAGCAGTCAAGGACAAGCTCTGGGTTCCCACAAGAAAACACTCAAATCTGATGACTGCCACTATTTATCGGAACATATCTGATCATAAGTATCTATGAAATGTCTTAGTATTTCCTTCTCTTATGCTGTGGGAATGTACTGATTCAGGCATAGGTAATTGCCCATTAAAATGTATTTGGTGGTCCTTTGTCAGATCAGTTCAGGTTCTACCACTGTCCTATGGCACTTACATCTCAAGAAGCTAACACCACCTTCTCACTGATCATTTCTAGACAGGCCAACATGAAAAAAATGAAAACAAATAATGGTGGAAGAGACACATGACAAGTGTTCAGCCTTCCCCTGTTACTTCAAGGACGTAACAGGGAATATGTGGCTGTGACTGAACAGAATTTTCCTTCTGTGCTCATCCCTATGTGACTGGAGAGCTGTGGAGAAGAACAGGGCATAAATAGTAACAAGGATAAATGGGGACAAATGCTAGCAGACCGTCAGAAATGCAGCTTATTAGCAAAGCTCCCACGACTTCCCTGTGCATCACCTCAATCCAACCTACAGACACGACACATTTTTCACACTGCTGAATCTTAACCATCATCCCAATTGATTAATTCTTTTCTGTTGTCCTGACATATTTTCCTAGCCTGATATTTTTTAAGTGGGTGGAAAAACTAAAATATTGAAGGAGTCCAGAGTGACACAATCCCAGAAACCTGCCCTTTGTGTCTTTGCAATGCAATACAAAAGTACTTCACAAATTATAGGTCTTCTGTTTGTGCTTTTTTTTCCTTATGAATTTGACCTCAGGTTCAGAACATGTCTTTATGCCTTCTGGTAACCTTGACTGTTGTCTAGGAGTATGCAGAATCTTAAACATTCCTCATTCCCCCAAGTAGAGCTGGCAAAGATTGCAGTCTGTTCCATATACATGAGGCACTGAGTGTAGTGCTGATGAATCAGGCACACACAGCCCTGCTCTTGCCAATAGACAGTGGGTATCACTTCCCTTTCACTTACTTACTGCTTAAGTAAATTATTTATTACAAATTCAATTGAATTTTAAAATGCAAAAAAATATATTAGTTGCTTTAACTTGTGATTCTGTTTTAATTGGGTTTTCTCCCCCTCTTTAAAGTATTCAAATGTAAGGATTTGAAAAGAAGATTGAGGAAGTCTTCAAAAATAAAGCGGTGATACAGCACATGGTTTGTTGCTGGAGTGGAAAAGATCCTGATTTACAACATGTGATCATGCACCACATGCAATTAGAGCATATCTAATACATATCCATATTTTGTTTTATACAATATATTTAGCTTCTCAAATAAATGAGAAGAGTGTTCAGGGGTCCTGCAGAATTCTCCTGCCCAACTGCATTATCATTCTCTCTCTTTCACTTCAGGGTTATAAATCTTTGTTTCCCTTTGAAGAAGTTGCATTAATATTTAATTGGAAAACTTCATAAAATTTTAGAAAAATATTACACCAACCATAGAGTAATGCCCAAGAGAGTAAACAGCAGGATTTGTGTTATGTAGTTTAGCTGTGCATTTGCATTTCCCTCTAATATCACTGACCTGCTAAAAAAAATTGCTCTCATTCTCACTGTGTACAGGAAATGTGGTTTTGTCTAAGGAAATTAACCCTATGGAAAAGATCCACCTAAGTTCCCATCTCCCTTGGCCATTTTGGGTTGTATGCTTAAAATCTATGGACTTGTTTTCAAAACATAAAAAAAAGCATAATTAAATAACTCTTAGCAATCTGGGATACATTTCATTGTTCACAACCCTTCCTTTTGATTTATATTTCTTACTTTTAAAACCAGTGCACTATAACTGATATTCAAGGCATTCAAGTACTGAAGACTAAACCCTAGATTAACCTGAAATTATTTGATTTATACATTTTGCCAGAAACGTGTCACTGAAAACAAATAAGTCAGAAGACTCATTTTGAGATGAGCAAATTTAGGGTCTATTTAAGTGTAGCTTTTAATGTGTGCAATTCATGAATTGAACACATTTATGTTAAATAGAGGCATAGGGAATATATTGTACTTAGTAATGTATTAAATTAAATCATTGATAAACCATATATTCAGACTTTTGATTTTACTTTAAAAACACATTATGTTGAGCATTACATTTTTTAATAATTGGATGAAAAAAATCTGCTTATGTATCCAAGTGCTTGAATTTTAATGCCCACATTAACAATTCCATAAAATCAAAACAAATATCTGCACACAGAATTTGCTTCTCAATGAAAATGTAGAACCTTCACATCAAACCAGTGGCAGTTTTGTGTAACAAGTGAAGAGTCAATCTTCAACACCAAGCAATCACTTTCCCAGCCCAGATGGTTTTTTCTTGATTTTGCAATCGCTCAGATTTGGCTCCAGAATTAACATCTGTGTCTGTGTAGTCTGAGCTTTTTTCAAACACAGACCTTCCACTGATGTCTCAAGTGAGATCCTGCTCCATATCCCAAGTCCCACAGGAGTACTTATTCCAATTTTGCAAGTCCAAGCTGTATCTTTCCTTCTAAAAGAACTCTGTATTTGGGAAAAGTACAGAATATGTAATAGAGGCTCTGTACAGATCCACTTTGGCTTAGGAGGAAGATTTTATCTTTTATCTTAATATTTCTTGTTCTCTGCAGAGTAACTGAATGTGAAGTTTCACTTTTGCATGTATAAATTTCTCTCTTAGGCCAGAGCAGAGTGAGAAAATAAATTCTTCCCCTGCAATTCTCTTTGTCCAGCTTTTCTACAAAACTGTCCAATATAAATTGCCTTGTAGCATTTTTTTGCCATTTTTTTTGGTTTAGAGTGATGCCTTAAGATTTTAGCCTTTATATTTTTCAAATCCTTTACTGCATTAGTGTATAACTCTAAACTGCATATACTGTGTTAGCTACTGTCTTCACATTTTGGTCAGACAAAACAATCCCTCAAGGCCTGAAACTCAAAGACATCCTAGTGCCTCAGGCCAAAAAGTATTAACAAAAGCGAGTTGGGGGGAGCAAACTGGGGGAATATGACTTCATTACATAAAGCTATAATTGGAGGCTTGATCCCTGATATGTAAATAGACCAAACTTATATCTGTCTGAAAATCTCACGGCCATTGATCATTTTGGGTGTACCCCCTTGGGGAGGCTTTATTTGCCCTTTAATGAACCTGAAGGCCCTTCATTAAATATATATGCTTTTATCCTTTTATCTTTGTCTGGCCTCAGTATCTAGGTAAGCCCGAAAAAAGCATCATTTCATACGTGCATTTCACCCTTGTACTACAGAAAGCCTTTAGATTTACCAAACAGCCCCTATTTTGAATGTCAGTAACAGTGGATGCACTTCACTAGGAACTGAATTCAGGTATCTAAAATCCTCCTGCAAACCAACATTCTTTCAAGTTGGAACACCCCAGTCAAGGCATTAAAAAATATAATCATGACATTTCAAAGACTATGGCTGCACTTTAGGTACTTATTTTTTTTTTCATCTCCAAGTGCAACATAGGAGTTTGCAAAAGACCTTAGAATTAAAGGTACTTTTAAATAAAAAAAAGTCCAGCCTTTCAAAAGGTAGTCAAAGCATTACTATTTTATGATAGTATAATATCTTGCTGAGCCTTTACTTTCTCCTTTATTTTGGTGTCTCTTTCCAACAGTTATTTTTCCTATTCCATTATTATTTTTCTATTTTCTTCCCTTAGCAGTCATCAAATATGTTGTGAAATTGTGCTGTTGCAAACTAACTGTAACTGGTATGAAGGAAGAGAGAGATTTTCCGCTGAAGAGCAGCAATTGATAGAAGACTGTCAGAAAGCAGAAGAAATCTGCTTTTTCCAGTTCCTGGTTTTGAGCTGCTCCAAATTTTGCTCCTTTGTCATGGAAGTTACATTAACGTACAAGTCACTTCTGAATTTGAACTTGAACTGTCATTTTTTTCCATGATCTTTGTTTAAAGGCTCAAATAAATCAGAGGATGAACCTGTCCTCCCACAGTTTGGATTTTGATTCTGTAATTCAAGTTGCCTCACTGGCACACTCCAGAACTTTGTTCCTGCTGTTACTGCAATTCATTGCTGTGATTCATTATTAGCCTTCCTTGATACTGATTTTTTTTTCCCCAAATATTAGGATCCAGCCTGTTGTGCTCATCAGATCAAAGATCTCTGACCACAACCCTGTGTGCCCAAAGAATTCCATTGCCTCCTGGGGAAAGGACAGGGAAGATTCAGGTCTGCTACAAATATATGCCTTCATAGTTAAAGAGAGCAGCACTTCAGTCAGGTCTTCACAGAATTCCAGAATCATAAAGGATCACCCCGTGCCACCCCTGCCATGGGCAGGGACACCTTCCCCTGGCCCAGGCTACTCCAGGCCCCAATGTCCAGCCTGGCCTGGGACACTGCCAGGGATCCAGGGGCAGCCACAGCTGCTCTGAGCACCCTGTGCCAGGGCCTGCCCACCCTCCCAGGGCACAATTCCTTCCCAATATCCCACCCAGCCCTGCCCTCTGGCAGTGGCAGCCATTCCCTGTGTCCTGTCACTGCAGTTCCTGAGGAATTGTCCCTCTCTGGGTTCCCTGCAGCCCCTCAGCCCCTGGCAGGAGCTGTGAGCTCCCCACACAACCTTCTCCTCTCCAGGCTGAGCAGCCCCAGCTCTCCCAGCCTGGCCCCACAGGGGAGGTGCTCCAGTCCCCTCAGCACCTCCATGGCCTCCTCTGGACTCTCTCCAACAGTTCCATGTCCTCCTTGTGTTATGGCACCAGAACTGTTCACAGTATTTGAGGTGGGGACTCAGAAGAGCAGGGCAGAGGTGGATTCTCCTTCCTCCCTCCCTCACCTGCTGTCCATGCTGAGCCTTTCCCAATTAGATATTTAGAAGTCAGACAAATGAAGGCATTTCACTCTTGATGCCAATGACTTCATTGCTGACCCATCAGAATATGTACAAAATGTCATTCATGAACTGGATCTCCCCTTTTATACACATTTGCCTTATCCTCATTTACGCTTTGAGGATTAGGGAGATTTTATCTTTTTCAAGGGACATAGCATATAAAATTGTAGCTCTAGACATGAAATGATTGATGACAAAAGCTCCAAAGAAAAGGCATTTCTATTTCATGATACTTTCTTTTGGTGGCCTGTAGGTATAAAATAAATCACTCCTAATTAAGATGATCTTCTGTATACTGCCAAGATGAAATTCAACATTACTTTGTTTTGGAAACAATGAAAAAGAAAATTGTTTTTATTGAGGAGACGCTCCTGGGATTAGCTGGTGGCAGTTAGCTGAAATTAAAGAGAATTCTCAGTAATTTCCTGACTTTTTCCAAAGCCACTAGCATTGCTGAACAACCAGACAGCTGGCTGAGACCTCCCTGACAAGCACAATTCCAGTACTTTGCTGTTCTGCTTGCCAGAAATCAACACGTGCTTGAAGAATCAGCATTTTGAGGTGAAAAAACTGTTCTCTTGGAAAATCTCCAACCAGTCCTTCTGATAACAGTTTTAAGAGAAGAGCATGATTTCCCCGTACAGCTGTCAGAAAACAGGGTTTGCTCTAATGGTTCAACAGGCAATTGTCTTTTTCCGAGAGCCCAACTGACAAAAATGTGGATTTCTGTGAGAAACCATGCTGCACACATCTGATAGAAATTCTGTAAGTGCTGATCAGATGTTATCCCAAACATGAATATTATGTTGAAATTTCAGTGTAATAAAAATGATTTCATGTTCCTGAGATTACCCTGAAAATCTGAATTCTGCCTGAAACTGAGGATGTTTGGCTTGGTTAAGGTAGTTGGGTGTTCCAGATCATATCAATAAGAAGGATAAAGTAAAATAGAGTGCATGAAGCCATTGTATTAAAAAACCCAATAATCTTATCTCAGAATTCCAGCTGAATACACCAAACTTCAGAGGAATATGGGAAAGCTCTGAAGAAAAAGCAGCTCTGACCACTTGTTGACGTTATGATGCTTGCATCCCCATTCGTGTGTGATCTTTATTCTGGATATCATGTTCTGTGCCTTTAAGACTGGTTCTGAAGAGCGAATGTTTTGTTTGGGTTTTGCTATCAGCCTCTCCCCCATGGCTGGCGGGACACCAGCAGAGACGGGCTAGTACCTAGGGCTGTTTTCCTTTCTTTGCTCTTGCTTTTTGCTTTTGCTCTCGCTTTTGCTTCTGCTTTGCTTCTGCTTCCTCTTGCCTCTGTTCATTAGCTAGTTTAGCTAAACAGTCCAAATTCCTTCCTGGACTGTTTCTCCCTTCCCTTTGTTGGACCTCCTCGAACCGGCTCCGGACTGGGACCTGGGAACACCGAGCGTTTGCACCCTGTGTCCTGCAAGCAGCTCTCCCAGCACCGGAGGGAGTGATAACAGAGCGACCACCCCCGAGAGAGACTGAATTGTCATCTTTTTCAGAGCAGTGGAAGAGTGGTGTCACCTGGTATTGTTCATTTTGTGTGCTGGGGGGTGCTGTGCCTGTTAAATAAACAGGTTCTTTCCACTTCTCTCTGAGGAATTCTTTTCGAACCAGTTGAGGGGAGGGGCCGTGTGGAGAGGCCCCCTTTGGAGATTCTCTCCCAAATTTGCCCTAAACCAGGACACCACTCATCTGAAGTGACAATGCTGTTGCAGCATTGCTGTTACTTCTCACATTTAGAAGCAATTTTAGTTTTGCAAGCATGAACCAATTTTATGCAAATACCTCACACAATATAGCAAATTATAGCCAAGACACTAGTAACACCAGATCAAGAAATTATCTGAATTGCAACTAATGTGAATCACTATTCAGTGTTTGTTTATGCCTTTTACTATCAGTCTTTACTAACTCACTCAAAAGGTTTGAAAGACTGTTCTCTTCACCATCTCTGTACTTATTTACTGTTCAGTAACTCTTAATGTAATTTATCCTACATTTAAAACATGAAGACAGAAAAAGAAATTCAGACCAAAATAGTTTAAACTCTGGAAAAGAAATAAGGACTCTATGACAGAGCAGTACAGTAGTGAGAAGAGCAAAAAAAGAGGAGAATGAAGAGGAAAACAGGAACGAAATGTTCAGTGCTACTGGCCTGGAGATGATACAGGAGCTGTTTTAAGATCACAGGGCTCCATGCTGTCAGTATGAATCATTTACTCTGATCCATATGTTACACCAAATAAAAATTGAGTTGAATTACAGAATGCTCCTTCCTTTTGGAGGGTCTGAGGAGTGTTCAAGACACTCAAACTTTGCTTACTGGTTTATGAAATCACCAAATCCCTTTACTGTCATTATAGACTCACAGCTCACAGATGCATGTTATTTATTCTGAGTATATTCTCCCTATCTTCAGGAACTTACAAAATGCATATGAAAGGTCCTCTAAGTGACAAAACTCAGTATAAAAAACACCTCAAGCCTTGAATGATTTATTTCACAAAATTATTTATAAAATAAGAAAGCCACTGCTGCTAGTCTCAGCCTTGCTCAAACTGTCATAGATCCAAAGCATGAATAGTTAATAGCAGTTCTCTAGATATTTGGGTGCCTGGAAATCAAACAAAAGTAAATACCCTACACATATATGGTCATCCCAAAAGGATCCAAAAGTCCTTTAAGAAACTTATGGTCTAAATTCTTCAGTGAGAAACATATCTTTTATGGAAACATGTGCAAAAACCTTTTAGAAATAATTACATAAATAAGATCATTATTCCTAATAGGAATCTGTTTAGTCTGTGTTAATAAATTTCTAACTAATTACTTTTCTTTTTAAAAATGTTTTTTTACAACTCCCAAAATGCAAAGCAGACCATAATACATTTGCTCTGTATGTTCTTAGCTTTACAACAGTTTTTGACAAATATCTGCAGGAAGGGCTCGGAGTAGGGCCCAGGCTCTGCTCCAGGCCCAGCAATTTCCCCAGAGCCCCGGGCAGGGACTGAGCCCAGGAACTGCCCCTGCACAGGAGGCACAACTTCTGCCCTGGGCAGTGCCCAGCCCTGAGCAGAGTGTGCACAGAGGAGTGCAGTCTCCTCCCTGGGATATTGCAGAGCCACATGGACACACTGCTGTGCCCTGAGCTCTGGGATGGCCCTGCTGGAGCAGGGAGGTGGCACCAGATCAGCCCCTGTGGGCTCCTCCAGCCTCACCCATCCTGGGATTCTTCACAGCAGGTAATGAAATAAGTAAATTCAGAATTATCCCCACACACAGATCATTATAAAATTCAGTGCATGCCCAGCAGGGGCTTTTGAGAAGAGTTAATGTGCACTTTCCTTACAACTTCCCCAAATAAAGGGCTTCTGGAAATACCCACAATAAGAACCGCGCTGGTAAATGAACTACCTGTGCTTGAACCCCAACCAAAAAATAAGCTCAACAGTTTACTGTATTGAGAAAGAAACTATAAGAGTAAGACCTTTAGTCCTCAAAGTCACGAGCTAAAGTTTATAAATCACAAACCTAGAGAGACAGAATCTGATTCTGTGTGAATAGACCAAGTTCATTCCAGCAGTCTTGCCTTCTTTAAAGGGAATTCTCTTCAGGTGAAGAAGGTTGCTTGCCTTAGGCTGACTTTTCAAAGAAGCCTAAATAAGGCAGGTAAGATTCACATAAAAATTAATGTTCCTTTCTTCTCAGAGACAGTCTGCATTCATTTAGTGTAAATAAGAACAAAATCTGTAAGCTTTCAATAGGAGAAAAAAAACTCAGGTTCTTTTGAAAATCCAAGCCTAAAGTCTCAAGAGGAGGACACAGCATAAATAATACCAAGTTTCTTTATCAGAGCTCTTTCATCCATCAAACACCTGGAATCCTACACCATGCAGAGGTACCAAACGAAGGTTTGCACTTTCGGGTTCAATAATGCAGGCATATTTTGTTCAGCAAGCCAGAAATCCCATTAATAAGTTTTTAACAACAATGGATGTGTCTGTGTTTCATATTTAGGTAAATGTGCTCAATTCATGTCGTTATTACAGATCTCCACTATACATCTATATAATTACAAATGCAGATTTGCAGCTTGATGCAAACATTTGTCAAATACTCAGCAAAGATTCATTTGACAAGTTCTTTTAAGATTTATTTTAAAATATAGATTGAAAGAGTGGTTGACCTGATAAGAAACACTTTACATAGTGAAATAAAAAGATTTTCTAAGTATTCTTAATTTTTTTAACAAAATAGCTCTGAAAATCCAATGATTTTTATTTTATTCAGTATAATAATGATAGCTGTGACTCATACAAATCAACTTTTCAGATATCTTGTCGTAAAACAAAGACCAAGTCACAGAAAATATTAAAAGAGTTTCTTAAAGAATATAAATGGTAGCTTCCATTAGTTTTACTTTTGAAACACTTAGAACTTATTATTAAAGTTAATTTCTGATGACTGCTTTTGAAACTACAACCTTTATGGGTCTGTAGCACGTGGCGCCTTCTCCACACAGAAGGTCTTTATGACACACTCTAAAATGTTTATGGCACTGCTGGAATTTCATCAGAGTTATCAATCAGTGGTATAAGAAAAGGCCTGCAGTGTTCACCACCCTTTCACAGCATTGCCTTCACCTACTTGGAATGACTGATCTTAATCAAAGTGAGAGAATGCAGGAAGTGTCATGCAATCCAACTTTAATAATCTGTTCATCATCAATTAGTCTTGAGACTAAATTACTCTCCTAACCAAGAAATTATCATATAAAGCTTCACAGTCTCTGGCTCTATAAATCTTTACCATATAATTATGAGGAAATATTGTGTTTAATTAGCCTCAACTTAGATGGTTGTTGCCAGATTTCAAATGAAAAAAGGCAAAGGGATTTTGATAAGTCCATCTGCTACCACAGCTTTTTGAGTCTTCCAGGTTTTGCTCCACATTTCTGTTCAAAAGTAATGGCTTAGGACCAGTGGAGCTCAGTGAATAAAGCCAAACAATTCAGTCTAAAAACTAATCAATGCATGAGGTTTGACACAAAGGCCAAAAAAGAGGCAATAAATATGCCACTGTCACCTCTATATTCCCATCAGATTACTGTAACAATAGAATTTTATTATCCTTATTTTACGGAGTATAATTTAAATGAGTGCCTGGAACCAAATTAACCCTTATTTATCTGCTGCAATTTCCTCATAGATTTTTAAGACATATATGAACGTGTATTAAAGTGAAAAGCAAAATCTTTGAATCAGGTACTTGAAAACTTAAGTAAACTGAATGTATTTTGAAAAGTAACTCTTATTTAACGACATCTAGCAAAAGAAAGGTATGGAGATAAACCCAGAGGCAGATGAAAGGCATCATTTTCTCTCTCTCAGTGACAAAGGATTCAGTTTTTCAGTCTTGAAGAAGGTTGTTATAGATG
Organism: Polioptila caerulea; assembly: GCA_013397295.1. Taxonomy (NCBI): domain Eukaryota; kingdom Metazoa; phylum Chordata; class Aves; order Passeriformes; family Certhiidae; genus Polioptila; species Polioptila caerulea. Next base: position 121,188 of record VYXF01011037.1, read on the forward strand.
GGGATTCAATCAGGCCAAATCAATAAATTTGCGAGAGCCAAATTAGGAAAAAAAAATGAACAGGATTTATTTTAGTGAATCGAATCACAGAATTTCACGCCACAATAAGGTAAGACAATGCTCGAGCATTGGGTGAACCAGGACTCCTGCTCCTGTCACAGCAGTCCAGTGGGGTTCACACTTTTCTGGTCTCAGTGTTCAGGTTTTATACAGTTTATTTAGCCCAGGGCCAAAGTTCTTTTGTTTCTTTCTCCCTCTTGGAATATTCAGATGTCATTTTCTGCAGTCTAGTGTTAAGACAATGCTGGCTCTGGGGTTAGTTTGAATTTCTGTATGGTCTCAATATCTTGTTTAATTCTTCCCGGATCTCCTTCTTCCTGCATTTTCTTCCTCTGGTAAATTCTTTGCATTTGAGTGTGAGTCCATGCTTGATTATATCAACCCTTCCGGGCAGTCCTTTGCATTTGAGTTCGGTGATGAATTTTTCCGGTCCTACTCCCAGATGTATATCAATCTCCCTTCGAGGAATCGTCTTCTGGGTGGGCCCCGGGTTCTCTCCTGCTTGGCACAATGGCTCCTTTTGCTCGAGCAATTAGTGGATGATTATAGGGGTGGGGTAGCTCGGCTGTGAGGCCAGCTAGCTTTTTAGACAAGGTTACAATATACAATATTTGATACATTTTACTTATATCAAAGGTTACAACACATTAAACTATTTTTATTAAATGAACGAATTTGATACACTTCATCCATAACAAGGTGATCTCAAGTGTACATTATCAAGGTTGGACTTGATTTTAAGAGTCTCTTCCAACCTGATGATTCCATGATTCTGTGATTGTAGGCTGTACAGTTAAATTTGGAGTTTCTGAAAGGGATGAGAGTGTGGACACAGATACCTGGGTCAAGAATCATGTACACCTTTCTACATGTTCTTGGCAAGAGTTTCATGTAGCTCAAAGAAATCAGCACCCACACTGCTGTGGTGAGACCCCACCTGCAGAGCTGCCGCAGCCCTGGGCCCAGCACACCAAGGACCTGGAGCTGCTGGAGAGAGCCCAGAGGAGGCACCAGGATGATCCGAGGGATGGGGCAGCTCTGCTGGGAGGAAAGGCTGGCACAGCTGGGATTGTTCAGCCTGGAGAGGAGAAGCTTTGGGGTGACCTCCCTGTGGCCTTGCAGGGCCTGAAGGAGCTGCAGGAAAGATAGAGAGAGACAATTGCCAAGGGCTGGAGGGACAGGACACAGGGAATGGCTCCCACTGCCAGAGGGCAGGGCTGGGTGGGATATTGGGAAGGAATTGTTCCCTGGGAGGGTGGGCAGGCCCTGGCACAGGGTGTCCAGAGCAGCTGTGGCTGCCCCTGGATCCCTGGCAGTGTCCCAGGCCAGGTTGGACATTGGGGCTGGGAGCAGCTTGGGACAGTGGGAGGTGTCCCTGCCCATGCTCATCACAGGATGAGCTTTAAGATCCCTTCCAACCCAACCCATTCTGGGATTCTATTGTTCTTACCCTGGAAAGATTCACATACAAATTAATAACCCTGGCAGAGGGTAAGGAGCACAAAATCATAGAGACATTTTCAAGAAGAGACAAAGGCCCAGGAGAACCCTGACTGGGGGACTATGTTTGTGTTTCTTACACAGAGACTGAGTACATAACTCAGTTTCATATTTTGCCTCCCCTGAGTACCCAGCATGGTCAGGATTCACTCAGTTATGGGATATACATGTCTTTATTATAACTCCTGAAGCTGTGTTGAATCAAGTACCTAATAATGGCACATGCAACACATTCCAAGCCTGTGAGGATTCATTTCCAGCAGCCTCATCCTGCCTTCCAGAAGGGCAGAATTCCCATCTGTGGCTGAGGCACTGCTGCATTCCTGTTGCTCTCCTTTGCATGTGTAGAGCTGGTGGTCTCCCAGTGAAGTCCATTTTGTCATTTCAATTACATCTAAGTTCTTTCCCCAGATGCCATGTTTCTTATGCCACTGAATTGTTCTTCCTGCTAAAAGGCCATCAATCTGTGCTGCAGTGGAGCCCAGGTGTACAGAATAATTCACCACTCGGGATTTCATTCAAAATCCACCTTCTTAACAGGTGCAAGACTACAATTATTCAAAGTGGATTTCATCAGAAATCTCCCCCATTTTACAAATTAGCTGTAAATGTCATCTCTACTTTTTTTATTTCATTTTACAAGTTAGTGCATAAAATGACAGTTTAAAGACTGTGTAAATTAGGCCTATACACATTTTTATTTCAGAATAATTACTAATGAATTCTATAAGCTGTGCAGCTGTAGCAACACAAAAAGTGAGATAAATTAAAATGTTATTAGTGCCATGACTATTATTGCACAAGCTTTAGTAAGATTGATACTTGAGGATGGCAGCCCAATTAGCTGGGATAAATAAAAAGCTAGGCCCAAGTTCTTTACACCAAGGAGTGGGCCTAGGACCCTGGGAAGCAGGGGGCTGAAACCTTACACTTATAAGGACAAGCTCCTGCCCTATAGTCACAATTGGACACCCATCCCAGGTAAACCTTGTATCTTGCTAAGTTAGCCATGCCCCCTGGTCTTTGGATGCAGGCCCCAGACTGGGTGCTTTCTGAAAGCAGCTCCAGGCCATGTGGCATCTGGATACTGCCTAGAAAGTACACAGTCACTCCAATGGATTAAAGAATATCTTTGGGCCATCCATCGTACCCATCCTGTTTTCACAGCCACACTCCCCCAGCCAAACTCGGTCAGATGTAGCAGAGGAAAGCTGCGCCATCCCAGACTGCTACACTGGAGGGCATATTCAGCCTTTTTAATTCCCAGGTGGAAAGTAGCTCAAGGAACATTTATGGGAAGAGCTAAATTTCAGAAATTTGTAGCACTGGTCTGTGTGATTCAAGACGGTTCACAGTGTCCATTTGGAAACATTCCTTCCAGCTTAAATCAGTCAGAGCCAGCAGTCAGAAGAAATACATGGCAAAAGAAAAGGTTCCTCATCTCATGAGAAGTCAGACTCTAGAGATGGAATATTCAGCACATATTTCTCTCTCTGAGATTCCTGGTTAAACAATGTCATAAGCAATGCTATTGTTCTTATCTCCTTAGCAATTTAATTTGAATTCCCCAAATTAAAAAAGATTCATTCTCCAAGATACTTCCAGTCAGAAGGATTAAAGGTTCCTCTGTCAGCAGGAAGTTTAAAAGGGATAACATTGTTCAACTCAGGGATATGAGCCATATACTTAATTTCCAGCATCTTAGTCTTTAAAAAGTAGGTCAATTTCTTTAGGAATTGTAAGCATCAAGTTGAAACTTGTATTCAAAGGAGAAGCAATATGTAATCTCCTTTTAGAGGAGACATGGGGTATTTGGGGTTGCATTCACTAGTGCAGTGGCTAAAAAGACAGGAATGGCAATGCCATGGGATCTTCTTCTTGACCTGATTTGATACCTACTTTCATAGAATCAAGTAATTTAGATTGGAAAATATCCTTAAGGTCATCAAGATTAACCATTCCCCCAGCACTGCCAAGGCCAGCACTAACCCATTTCCCCCAATGCCACATCCAGAGGGATTTTCAATTCCTCCAGGGATGGGGACTCCACACCTGTCCTGGGCAGCTGTGCTAGGGCCTCCCTCCAGGGATTTTTTTTCCTGTAATATACAATCTAAACCTCCTCTGGCACAAATCTTTGCATTAAAAGAGATTGGGATGTCTTGGGATGACATTTGTCTGTGCCTGCTAAAAGTCAATGCAAATGAGAACAGTGATCTCCCTGATAACACTAGACATCTTCATTAAAAACTTGATGCAACAAGCTATGGATTAATTTTCATGGGGGCCAGGATTTCATCCCTGATTGATAGATGCATTTCACTCTTGTATCCAGATTAGAGGCTCTGTCATCAGAAAAGGCCACATTTTCAACTTTTCAGACAAAAGGAAGAATCAGTAATGCAATCCCCTCTTTTCCTGCACTCTTTTCAGTACTATATGTAATAAACTTTGTTCATCAGTAGCAAGGAACATTTCTAGTCCTTTCACATCAATGTTTAGGGTCATATATATGAAGAAAGACTTCTAGGAATTATGAAATCAATAACATATGGGTAATAAACCTCCAGAAGAAAGGGTATCTCTTGCTCAGTTTTTCTCTAGGAAGACTAAGTCAGCCAAAGTGTGGTCTAAAACAGCTTAAAGGATAAATAACATTGACTTTCTGGTTTTGTGTCCTTCTAACCAATGAAAATATAGGAAGTGTTACAAATAAGCCAAAGGAAATGAACTCCTATATATGTGGGAAAAGTATTATTAGAGATAATCCGTGGTAAAGGAAAAGGGAAAAAATATTTCCATTAAACTAGAAATGAATATAGTCTTGTAAATATAGAGCACTACTTAGGTTTTGGAAGAAATCAGTGTGCTAATAGATGATTCTATAAACAATTCTAAATATTCATTTTCTAAATCAAGGTATTTAGAGGTGGAATTCAGTAGTGATTTTAACATATTATTGAAAACTTGAGTTCATATACGTACCATAATTTGTTGTTTACAGTCTCCTAACACGAGAACAGACGGTAATTTTCCTGTCTGAATATTGATTGAAAAATCACAGTTTTTTAAAAATATACCACAAATGGCAGAAAATGTTGAACAAATGTAGAACAAATAAAAAAAATAAAAACTTAAATAAATTTTTTTCTTATCGTTTAACATTTACGCCTGATGTTTTAATTTCATTTCTGTCATGATAATGAGGTCACACTGCATCCAGTTGAAGGAGCTTAGCATTGGAAAGAAAAGGCTCAGGTGTAAAAAAATGTTATCAAGATGTAAAAACATCAAGTGAGGCTAGGATGGAGCCAAACTATACTTGGTGATTCCCAGTGACAGCACAGTAGGCGATTGACACAAACAGAAAGTAAGGAAATTCTACCTAAATGGAGAAAAATTATTTTACTGTGGGGATGGTCAAACCTTGGAACAGATTACCTAGAGAGGTTGTGGAATCTCCATCTTTAAAGATCCGAAAGATACATTCAGATGCATAAAGATTCATTCAGCCCTGAACAACGCTCTGCCCCTGATCTGAGCACCAGGGTTTAGACCAAAGAATATCCAGAGCTCCCTTCAACTTGAACTGTTCTAGAATATTTACAGCAACTGCATTTTCACCTTCTGTGAAACAGAAGCATTCTTTGCCTACCCAGAATACATATCAGAGTTGTAAAAGAGAGATTTGGGCAGGAAAGGACTTTAAAGATAATTTAATTCCACTCCCTGCCATGGGCAGGGACACCTTCCACTGGCCCAGGCTGCTCCCAGCCCCAGTGTCCAGCCTGGCCTGGGACACTGCCAGGGATCCAGGGGCAGCCACAGCTGCTCTGGGCACCCTGTGCCAGGGCCTGCTCACCCTCCAAGGGAACAATTCCTGCCCAATATCCCACCCAGCCCTGCCCTCTGGCAGTGGGAGCCATTCCCTGTGTCCTGTCCCTCCAGCCCTTGGCAATTGTCTCTCTCCATCTTTCCTGCAGCTCCTTCAGGCCCTGCAAGGCCACAGGGAGGTCACCCCAAAGCTTCTCCTCTCCAGGCTGAACAATCCCAGCTGTGCCAGCCTTTTCTCCCAGCAGCGCTGCTCCATCCCTTGGATCATCCTGGAGCCTCCTCTGGCCTGTCTCCAGCAGCTCCAGGTCCTTGCTGTGCTGGGCCCAGGGTTGCGGCAGCTCTGCAGGTGGGGTATATTTATAAATAGAAATAAACCCATAAATAGAAAGATGAACAATTATATTGAAGGATTTGGAACATTATTTTCTTCCCTGGTGAAACATGGTCTTTAATGGGGAAGGCCCATTTTGGCTTTGCGACATTCTGGGTTTTTCCCACAAGCAGTAAAATTTCCAAAGAAAAGACAGCAGCTGAAGTTTGTGATGTCAAACAAAGTTGTAGCTGCATGCAAAAATGTGGGCACACAGTTGGAGTGCAAATTGATTATATAAAGAGAATGTTCTTTAAATGTCTGGCATTTCTTTTCTTGTTCTGTCCTTTCACTTGTGTGAATATTGGTGGGACTTTGTGTTCCATGAAAATATAAATACATAGCAAATGTCCTCAGAAAAAGAGAAAGGCCTTAAAATATATGCAAACGTCCCCTTCCAGCTACCATGAGGAATGTAAAGAGCTTTTAGCAGGGATAGGAATCAGTTCTACTGTCTTGTCTGCCTTGGATAACTTAGATACCAACACAGATTCTTTACATAAAAACCCTGAAATTCATGCTGTGCCACAGCCTCCGGCTCTCCACAACATGGACTTTTATTAAAATTGTATTGAACACAGGCCTGGAATTACCACTCTTATTTCATTAAATCCTCAACTTCTAGCTCATCTAACTATTGCAAGGCCTCTTTGCTTTCTCTTTTTCATTCCAGATAAGATTAGACCTGAAAATTGAAAACTTATTTAAAGGCCTCCAGATTTCTCTGCCTTTCATGTTTCTCTAGTGCCCAGAAACATTTTTTTTTTCTTTCTTCTATTACAGGCTCTGTTGTCCGATTTTTTAAAGACCTCTCTACTTGAAAGAAATGATCAAACAAATAAATTGGACAAAGGAATGGCTGCCATTGCATTTAGGCCTGCTTATGTACAATGTCTTCACTGTTTCTTTCAGTGTTCATGACAGTAGAACTAAAATAAACTAGCAAATGAATATTAATAGAACACCTGAGGTGTTTCTGGTCCTGCATTGCAAATCCCAATTATTTTAGATTTTAGTAGAATTGAACAAAACAGGATATAAAATACATGGAGAGGGTTAGACTGTCAGCAGTCCCAAGCATAAGGCAGACAACAAAATTTCTGGATTACAGGAGAAAGGACGGTGCAATAACAATCAAATCTTCTCCCACTTGAAGAGCCAAAGGGAGAATCCAGATATATTTCATAGAATCTCAGAGTGGGCTGGGCTGAAAAGGACCTTGAAGCCCATCCAGTGCCAGCCTTGCCCTGTGCAAGGACACCTTCCACTGTCCCAGGCTGCTCCCAGCCCCAGTGTCCAGCCTGGCCTGGGACACTGCCAGGGATCCAGGGGCAGCCACAGCTGCTCTGGGCACCCTGTGCCAGGGCCTGCCCTCCCTCCCAGGGAGGAAATTTTTCCTGATGTTTGCCAAGAGGTAATAAATGCTCTGATGCATGGAGAACATCTCGTAAACAACAAAAACTCCAAACCACCAGACCCAATCAACAACCTGTTCAGTTTGGGTATAAAGCTGGGGATGCAAACATCAGGGAATACTTCTCAACAGGAACAGAATGGTGACACTAACGTGCATCTCTTCACAGTCCATTTCATCAGTAGCTCTCTGAGCACTCCAAAGAATACCAACACCAGAATCACAAGTTTATTACTGGTGAGGCTGAGTCAGAGAGAAGCAGTGATTTTCATCAAAGACTTGAGAAATCTAGGGCACAAATGGAAACAAAACTCAGCTCTCACAGGTCCTGACTCACTGCTTCCCTTCTCAAACGTGAGGATGTTTTCTAAAACCAGCATGCCCCAAAGAGCACAAGGGGTGTATTTACTGGAATAACAGCCTGGCTTTACCCATGCGTGTTGTAGCCCACTGTAATGTTTCAGCCAAAACAGTGGAGAAAGTAAAAATTTAAAAAGGAAGGATACATGTGGTATTAAATGTTAACACTTAGGCAGTTCTATTGATGTCAGGAGAACTATAATTGTCTGTGACTTGAACTATTTCCTAAGTTTACTCTATAACTTTTTTTGTCCCCAGCCCGAGGAAGGCCTGGACATGACACTCAAGTGCTCTGGGCTAGGTGACAAGGTGGGGATCAGTCACAGTCTGGACTCTATGGTTTTGGAGTTTTTTACCAACATCAATGATTCAGTAATTCTATAGATTATTCTCCTACTGGTAAGTGATATTATTTCAAATGTAGAGTCAGTACTGAATGCCTTGATATGAAAGTTTCACCTGGAATTCTATGTCTCTCTTACATCCAGATTCCTGCTGTTTCAAGTACACCACTGAATAATGCAAAAGGAGAGCCAGCTAATCCACAGGGGTATGCCCATGCAAGGTTTGCTCTGCACTCACTGACCTCAGGCACTCAGACGCTTCAGTGTCCTTGGGTGCTGATATTTCTGTCAGGAAACATGTGCAAAGCCCTTGCCAGACTTCTGAGATGAGCCTGCTCACCTCAGAAGCTGCTCAGCACCATGGATTTGTAAAGGAAGGCTCACACCTCTTGAATCACACCTGATTTATATCTCATTTTATAACCCAAATCAGAAATGAAGTTCTTGAACCCTCTACTGAACACCAGCTTCATATGAAACTTTTTATCCCTACCACAAAGTGGAGGGAATGTTTAATTTGAAATTAATTCTGCAATGCTGTTAAAGCTAGAATGTAAAGGTATGCACTGTACAAACCTAGCATTATCATTAAACCCCTATTCCTACAGGAAGCTTGCCTTGATAGAATTTTAGAACATGGGATAATTCAATCTGAAGGAAACCACTTGCAAATCTTACACGTCACTGCATTCTAAATTAATTATAAGCTTTGAGAGAAAATAACCTGAATAGTTTTTTCAATGATTATTCCCTGAGAAAAGAAATATTAAAAATGCTTGAACAGCAATAGTCAAGTAATATTCAGCTATTATTATTTCTTATCCAAAAAAGATGCATCAAAATCATTACAGTTACCGGAGTATTGTATTATGTTACTTATATTATATTATATTATA
>VYXF01011039.1:4699-60270 GCA_013397295.1 Polioptila caerulea
GGGTTCTGTGAGAGGCTGCCTGAAGTTTTCCCCATGTCTGGCAGAGCCAACACCATACAGCTCCAGGATGGACCTGTCACTGGCCATGGCTGAGCCTATCAGAAATGGTGGTAACACCTCTACGACAACATATTTAAGAAGTATAAAACCTGTTATTATGCACATGTAATTGCAGCCAGAGTATAGTGGGGTGACAACACGTAAGAGGAAGAACTTTGCAGACACCAAGGTCTGTGGAGGAGGAGGGGGAGAAGGTGCTCCAAGCTGGAGTTTCTCTGCAGCCCGTGGTGCAGACCATGGTGAGGCAGCTGTGCCTCTGCAGCCCATGGAAATCCATGGAGATGTGGAAATCTACCCATGGAGGAGCCCTGTATTGGAGCAGGGGGGTGTCTGAGAGGAGGCTGTGACCCCATGGATGGACCACACTTGAGCAGGTTCCTGGTAGGGATCTGCAGACCCACGGAGAAAGGAGATCACACTGGAGCACGCTTCCTGGTAGGACTTGTGACCTTGTGTGGGACCCATACTGGAGCAGTCTGTCCTTGAATGAGTGCAGGCTATGGGGGGATAACCACGCTGCAGCAGCTTATGGAGAACTGCTGCCTGTGGGATGGACTCATGTTGAAGAAGTTACCCATTGGAGGGATCCCACGGTGGAGCAGGGGAAAGACTCCTCTTCCTGAGCAGCAGCAGGAGCACTGTGTGATGAAATGAACATAACCCCCATTTCCTAACTCTGTTTGCTGCTGGAAGGAGGGAAGGGAGGGTGGAAAGTGTTTTAAGGCCTTAGTTTACTTCTCATTATCCTGCTCTGATTTTGTTAGCAAAAAAATTCATTGAATATTTCTAATTTGAGCCTGTTTTGCCCATGATGGTGTTTGGTGAGTGATCTCTCCTGGTCCTTGTCTCAACTCATGAATCCTTTGTTATATTATCTTTCCCCCGCCGAGCTGCAGAGGGGAAACCTACTACATAAAAAAGCTTTGTCTTTCAGTTCTGAATTATTGCAAATCCTACTTTAATTCTAGGATTTGTAGCTAATAAAGTCAGTACTGTTGACAAAGTAAAACTTACAAAAGCTAGAATGAATCCTACAAAAAAAGGAAAATAGTTATTTAATGTATTTTTTACTTCACCATTTTTTAATGCATTTACTACTAATTTACAAGCTAACTTATGAAAGAAGAACTGGAAGAAGAATAAAGAAATATTTGTAGGGATAAATAGAATATGTTTTCAATAAATTGTTAAGTAGTTCTCTAAATGAAATGTTCTTGACTAATGACAGGTGCAGCTATACTGGAATGGATGGGGAACTTTAGCCTTCTGTTAGCACTTGCTAGAATGGCACAGGTTTGTGCTTCATGTGGCACAACTGCATGTCTCTGCAGCTTCTGCTCTGCTGTCATTAAATACTGACATCACTTCTGTGTTCTAAAGAGGTTCATAACCACAGTTTACTCAGCAAAGCAGCCCTGTACACCTATTCATTGGCTCTGTAATGCAAAGAAAACATCTGAAGATGGAGAAGGAAAATGGCCCTCTTAGTGAACTAAGGGAATGCATCCTATTTCCTAAATCCTAATTCCCTATTTTCCACATACAGCATCTTGCAATATTTTCTAGAACTGAGCCAGGAAAAAAATACGGAAATCTTACTATCTAGTGATTTTCCACTGCTCAGACCTCAGCTTTGCCACTAGCCTGGGTGCTAGGATAATTTCCTAGAAAATTTAAAACTCACCAGCTTCAAAAGAATGGCAAACATTAATCCTTCCTTTCTTAAGGGATTACTCTAACCACCAGGTATTCATACTAAAATATTTTTTCCTTCTCTTTTCAATAAAAGTGACTGAATACTATGTTTTGTGTTAATACAATCATGTCTGTATTTTGAGCGCCAGCTGGGTCTCACAAGGCTGTTCAGCTTAGACAAGTGCAATTTAGTGGATGATGGCTCCTAAACTGAACTGCATGATCCACAAGGTGGATGTGAACAGCGACAGATTTTTAGACACTCAGAGATTCTTATGCAGTTTTAGGAGTTTTCACAGACCACTGTGTTAGATTTAGGAATATAAATTTACACACAAGTTAGACTCAAAGAGTTTTTTGTGCAATGAGATATTACATATGGAATATTTTCCATAAACCACCCTAAGAAATGCTTTAATCGATGAAAAACTTACTGTGTGAAGGATAAGAGTATGTGACCAATCATTTAATTGAAACAACTCCGTTCTTTTTTCTTACTATTATATAAAAATCTAAGATCTCTAATTTACTCTTCAAACTAAATACTTATCTCCTTCCCAAATTTATAGCCCCAAAGACTATAAATAAACATGTTCCAGAGAAGCCAAGCAGATATCAAGTTACTATCTTCAAACAAAGCATCAGTTTCTCTGGATGAGAGGAGTTTTTTCATCTTGATAAATTGCAATTCAATGCTGTACATAAATGAGCAAAAATTACTTACATGATCAGGTTTTATTTCAATGGAGATGTTGCACATTGTTTGACCTGCCACACAGGTTGTGGCTCCCAGCACAGACACAAGTTCATTCTCCAAGTTCACACCATCCTTCAGAAGGACAACAGCTGTTTTATTAAAGGTCACACGCCAGAAGATCTTCACATCTTCAAAGGCCCTATAAGCAGAAGAGTATGCATGTACTGAAGCAGGGCACAACAGATATAGGAAGCATAAACCACAGAAGTAATATACATTTTATGTTATTAGTCAGAACATATCATTAGGGAATCAATTCCTTTACAATGAAAAAAATAGCTGTTTTTATTTAAATTTCTTCCTCTAATATCTATTTAGATTATTAAAAAGTAACAGAAGTAAAAAATAAAACAATTATGGTAACCCAGATTCCTCTTAATTTTTGTTCCAGATAATATTGATGCTTGGAAAGCAGGGATGTGCCCAAGTACTTTCACTAATACTATAGTAACCATTGGCCTAGAAAGCCAGGTAGAATTTGTCTTTCCTGTAAGTGTAAGTAACTTGAGCATATTTGTTTGAAGTACACATAAATGTACAATATGTGCTAATTTGGAAAAAAGTGAGACATAAGCATATTTACACTTGCATAATTTCTTAATTGCTCCTACTAGTATTCATAGCTACTTACACTACACAGAAAGATGAGAATTGGAGTTACACCTTTAGCAGTGTAAATACTTTACCTTAAGAAAAACCTTCACACTTGCTGACTTACAGCATAAAATGGTTAAGCATTTGAGTTTTTTCCTATTTCTGCTTTATACCAATGAAGTGACAGACCTAATTATATTCACAACTTAAATGCCCCATTGCCAAAACACGTGAAGCTACTAAAGGAGCTGAAAGGGAAACACTTTAACTCTGTGATGAAAACTGGTCCCACTAACAGCAGCTCCTGTGATTCAAGACAACATATGAGCGTGGGAAGGGCACTGGGATCTGCAGTTGCCTGCACCTGTTTGGTTGCCGTGCGACGGTCAGCAGCACCTCTCTGTTTTCTGAGTCTTCATCAAGTACCAGGCCACTTTGTACTTCTGGAATGAATCCCAAAATGCCATTCTGGAGATCGCTTCCTGGGTAAGAAGCAGTCCATTAAAGTAGTAAGCAAGAAAGTTAAGCCAGAGTAAATTATACATTTAATATATACTTCTGCTAAAAAACACAGTCAGATACGCTGAAGCATGCTGAAAAGTACTATTTAGGGACACTTCAATTCTCTTAATATTTCTATTCTTAATTTACACTCTAAAATTTCAAATTTAGAATTCAGCATGTCTAAATTTAATTTTAATCAGTCAAATAATAAAACCTATTTTTTAAAGTACATTCCTTATGAGAGTTATGGCACCATTTTTGCATATAAGCTTGAATTTTCAGCAGCATTCAACAAACTGACTGAATTCTGTGTCCCTTGACTTCAAGAGACTAGGTGTTGCAGTAAGCTACACAACAATCTCAAAAGCCTTGCTTATAATGCCCTCCAGCTAGGTTTGTCATAAATCTTAAAACACTCTGTCTGAATAGAAATGGGCCTCAACATATAAAGTAGGTAATGTGATAAAAATGGGCTTCCAGTGATGTAACTTAAGCTTTCTTATTCATCCTACCCATGATGTTGTTGAATCCACCCATTTTCAGAGCTTATTACATCAACTTTTCTCTTGCATCTTTAATTCTATGTGTGGGAGCTGCAAAACACCACATTTACAGCAGTGGAGGATAAAAATTCCCAGTGTTAATGAGGGGAAACTAAAGTCTTTACAGTGCTCAATCAAATCTTGCTTCTAAAGGATTTCTCCTTGCAGGTAGTGATGGCTTTACTGTGGAATTGAAAAGGCAATCTACTTCCACTCCAGTGCTTAGTTAAAGTCAATAAATATAACAAGATGAACAGAAACTGTGTGCTTGCTTAAGTGCATCCACAAATATTTAACCTATTATTATAATACCTATTAAATTGGCATTTATCTACACACTTAAATGCAGGTACATGCTTTGACCATTCTCCTTAATGTGTTGCCTCACGTTCCAACTCTGTGGACACTTTGTACTGTGGGTATAACACAAGAGCACATTAATATACTTCTGTGGTATTCACTCAGATTCCAACCTGTGCCTATACACATATTTCTGCAGTTAATGTGCATACCCAGGGAACTGGTTACTTCCACAGTAAATTCTAGAGACAATGCACACAAAAAGAAGGTGTTTCATATTATCTGTTTTTGTATATGATCTTGGTTGCTTCCTACACTCATCCAGCAGCACAGTTTAATCCTAGTTCTCAACACCCACACTGATTTCTTAAGATTATCTAAATACACAAAACCCCCAGTAATGCTGGACCTTACTTTCTTGATTAGACTAAACTGAGTTAGTCTAAAATTCGTTCCAATGCCAACTTCTTTCTAAAACATATTCTATATTGCAGGTTAGATTGATTTATATTCAGTTGGTAAGCCTGATAGATATCTAAAAGCTAGGGGAAATTGGAGTTCTGACGTCAGTAGCATAGTGACTGTAAGAAAAACTCTTCCTTGGTGATTAAATATGCTAATTCTTGTCCTCCACCCCCAGAAGAAGAGCACAATTACACTGCAGGTATGAACTGCATTGTAGCAAAGAATAAAAACAGAAACTGCTTTTTCTACTTTGTACAAACTCCATCCCTTGTAAAAGTGAAAGACTTTAAAATACAAAAATATGACAGAATGCCAACATAATTCAGATTAAAAGGGCCCTTTAAGTCTTAAATTTCAATACCCGTCACAAAGCTGAATTATTTCTGAAACCAGACCAGATGGCTCAGTGGTTTGGGGCCTGAAAAATTCCAGGGATGGAGAGAGACCATGCAACATCCTCAGGCAACCTGCTCCACTGGCTCTCTCTACTCAATAGAAAGAAATATCCAGGCTAAATCTTATTTCAACTTATAGTCTCTTATCAAGCACTGCTGCCATAATGCGTTATTTAAATAATGGGTCAGTAAATTTTTATGTCTCTCCTCTTCCAGGTAATCTCGTGGTCTTAGTAGCAGCTATGTCTTCCTATATTCAAATGCCCCATGGCATTTTATTTTACAAAATCATGTTTCATAGACTAAGTAAGGAAAAGGGGGAAAAAAAGACAGATAAAAGAAAAAGTAAAAGAAGCTTAAAGCATTCTGGATTTTGAGAAAGCAAAGTAGCTGAAGTGGAAAAATATAAATCATCTGGTCTTTGGAAACAAACCAAGCACAAAAAGGCAGCGATCTTTTTGTGCTATAAACTGTCAAGAAGTGGTCAGTGTTTACAGTTATACAAAATATTTTTGTCTGAATGCAGCACTTCAGTACTGTGAGAAAGGATCATTTGTATAGTACTGAGAACAAACAATGGAAACCCAGCAGTTCTGTAATAGGTTCCTCTTGGACACTTTCGTTTTCATACCATAAGTTAATTGGTGACTCTTCTCATAGTCACAGGTCTGTATCATAAAGTATCCCATTTATTCTTTGAATCTGAAAGTCACAGAACTGCTGAGATGGGAATCTCATGTCCCAGGAGGAAGTGTAGGAACAAGGAAAATGGCAAAAAATCAAATGAGCCTGCAATGCTACTCCATCTCCAACACAAACACACTCAGCATACTCTCTTCATAAAAGACAAGAACAGAGAAAAGCAGCACCTACAGACATATTTTGAGTTACATTGCTAAGGGATGCTAAGTGGGCTCTGTGCATTAGATGCTTCCTCTGATCTGGAAAACATTAGATTTGAGAATAGAATACCCTGCTTATTATTGTATAGAATTCCAACTTTACATGAAAATTGCTAAGAGAAGATATAGTTGTTTGATGTTATTTAATTCAGATATATTTACTCATTTCCTGCGGGAAATAATATTACCTGCAATAATTACTGTTGCAAAAGCAGCAAATCCATGTTCATCCTTTCCTTCCACAATCTGAGCTCCATATTCAGGATTTGAGAGGAAAACATAAAATAATTCCTGTCCTTCAGGCTCATCATCATCAAAAATTTTTATAGACACCTGGCTTTCACTTTCTCCATCCAGCAAAGTGAGAGAGATTGTCTGTTCTTCAAAATCTTCTCCTTCCATTGCCCATGTGAAGTTTGATTTTCCATAAACATCTCCAAAAGGATACAAATCTACCCCACTCTGTGCACTCAATCCCCCAAAGGTTTTAACAGTTATTTTAATATCACCACTAAATCCCTTGGTTCTTCTGATATGAAGCACTGCTGTGTTGGTGGTATTGTTGTTTGTATCTTCTTCAACATAAATAAACTCTGGCCCCAAACTTAGTATTCCATTATGAATATCATTAGCCAGGATATTAACTGTTGCAACACTGAAAACTGGATTCAAACGGGGACTCCAGTCAAGGTTTACAGGTTGAACATCCAGAATTTCCACAGAAGTCAAATTTACAAAAAAAAATTCTTGTATTTCAGACACAGTATCATCAATTATTGATATTTCTATCACTGCATTTGTCTGAAAATGTAAAAACATAAGCTCTCCATTGTAGATGGGTATAAAGTCTTCTAGTGGTTTGGCACTTCCTGGAATGGTCTGATATGTCAGTTTAGTGAGATTACTTTGAAAACCAAACAATCTTTGGACATGTAATCTAACTATCTGGACATCTTCTTCAACTGAAACTGATCTTGAGTTAAGATCAAACTGGAAGATCCCCATTGGCTCAATTTTAGCTATCGTAAATCCTGATCTGAAACAGAAACAATATCACATTGAGAGAGGAAATACAAATAATGAAAAGCAGAACAATCAAGCATAATAATTTTCAGTGAGCAAGCAATGATGACTGTAAGAAAGTGAATTTTAAAATGTGTAATGGTACAGGGAAGAAATAGATATGATAAAAAGCAAGACATAAAGACCTATAAAATGCTTTTGTAATGTTTGAGCAGCCCTCTACAGGCTTAATGCATCCTAAGTCAGGAGAGGATACTGAGTAAATGATCCGCAAAATATGGTCTTCCTGACAAAATGGAGAGGCAAAGGAAAGTAGGTCTTCCTGTTGTGGACATCATACAGGAATATAGTATAGCCGCTACAAGTTTTAAACACAAAACAAGTGTTTAAACCAATTTTGAACACTGAACAAACCTCCTGTACCAAGGGAAAGCTGTGAAGAAGACAGATGCTAGCAGGTCTACAGTTTTAGCCAGGAAGCTAGAGAAGGACAGGAAGTTATTTTAAACTATACAGTAAGGCTTTGAATTACTGCCTCTTTACAGTATTACTGAAAGTACTTTTTTTTCAGATCTGAGTCTTGTTATCAATAAAAATTTAAGCTTTACTTTGTTCATATTAAATATATACTCTTCTTAGTACAAAATATTAGACTGATTCTGCTAAATCTTGTGTCATCCCCTTCTCTCTAGAACGGAACCATTATTGAATGCCAGAGGCTACCAAATGGCACAATCACAGTGAGTGGATTTGGCTAACAGATGAGATTTTTCTACCACTTAGGAAGCCAAAAAACCTTCAAAGTAATTGTGAGCTTTACATCTTGTGGGATGTAAGTCGTTAAGTTTCCTAGGAAAGGTTATTATCTTACACTCAAAATTTTTGACTCTCACAGTAAATGTGTGCTTGAGGACCAGAGTCCATAGGATGGAAAAGCCTAGGAGATGGGGTTAGTTTGACGAATTTAGGCATCTGGTTCACTCCTGACTTCCTTCAGATTTGCCAGTGCAATTTAAACATGGTGAAGCCAATACCTTTCTCCATATGGAGTCACTCTATGCCCATTTTGTTATACACTTTCATCTTCAATAGGGAAGAGAGAAAAAAGTTTGAAGAACAGATGATTTAAGTGAGATGAAAAACTACCCTGAATGTAACATTTTAATTTTTCAGAATAAAAAGGCGAGTTAATATAAATTAGGCATTTTTAGAGCATTTCTTATTTAATTTCATTTATTTTAAATAATGTTTGTCATCTAAGATCTTCTAAATATGGATTTTTAGGCACACTAAAAATTGACAGTTTGTTTCATTCTTCAGCTTCATGGTTAAAACTGTTGATCTTGGTTCTTCAACTTAACTGTCTTTCCTAACTGTCTCCATCATTCTAGACACATTCTAGGCATCTCAGATCCCAAGGAAACAGACTGGAATTGAAGAAAAGCCTCAATTTTGGGCAGATCAGATCTGCAATACTGACTTTTGTTTCCATGTGAGACTTGTACATTTATCAAAAAAGGAACTACAATTTGCTAGCTACCTATAATTTAATAGGGATTTGTATGAGGTATATGTCTCTATACATGTCATAATTCTTACAGCATCAGTGCAACCCAAAAGTGTAAGAAATGTCCTCACCTCAGGCGAGCCCCACCAGACACATTGCTGTGCACTGCTGTTAAACTGATGGCAAATGTCTCAGGTTTATTTAGGCTTGGAGTAGCCTGAAATGAAATCACTTTGCTTTCCTCCCCAGAGGAAAATAAAACAGTACCTGAAAGAAGAATGATTGAGAGAGTCAGAGTCACTAAACAGGAATTCTCTTTTTACCTGGCAATACACTGACATCGGGACTTTAGTCATAATTCCACTCCACTGAGGGGAAGAAATCTTCATTATAAGGGTCCTTCCTACAGAAAGCTGTCCTTCAGGGGCATGGCATTGTGTCTATGAAGAAAAGTTGTTTTTTTCTCATAAAGTAAGTATGTCCCTTACAGATACAAGTTGGATCATGCTATTTCATTCTAATGACTCTCCATTAATAAAGGAAACATGTAGAGGTACAATAACTAAAAGGTGGTATCATCACTTATGCAAATGTCATAGCTGTTGTCCTTGTAGCTGTACATAACTTGTTGCAGCAATTACTCACCAAATGGAGGAGTAATATTGCCTAGTTTAACCAAGTCAGTGACTAGATCTGGTGGGCATCCTGAAATCCAGCTAACTATCACAGAGCCATAAACTCCTCTTCTGGTTACGACAGCATGGCCTGTCCCTGCTACAATGTTTGTAAGTCGTAATATCACAGATTCAAAGCCAATCTGTTGAAACATAGTAGATTTTATCAGAAAATGGAATAAAAATGGACAGTAACTTACATAAAAGCATAGTACCTTTTGTAAAATGGGCATCTTACAATAAGGATGTGCGCTTATAGATAAATATGTATGCATGTATCTATGGACATATGAATATGCATATTTCCTTCACAGCTCCTTAATAATACTTGCAAATTTTATATTTCTGGCAATTAGATTGCAGGGAAAAGGAACAAGTATGAGTAACATTTCAGGACAGAAAACAGTGAATACATCAATCTATGTCTCTGGTTTAGAAGAAAAACAAATTAAGCCTGCCCTCACAGCTAATAACTGTATATATATATATATACATATAATTAGGTCTAAAAAAATTATTAATTGTGTATCCAGTGAAAAGTAAGCTGTTGTCCCATCCCATGACACTGTTCACAAAATTATTCTTGCTACTGTGATCTACTTTTCTTTTTCTCTGAGTAGCAAATAGGAGTGAAGATAATTTTCATACTCTAAAAGCAATGATAAATGGATATATGGTACTATATGGTATATAATAGTCTTTCTGTAAACACTGTATAAAGGAAAACTATTTGACATAAGTTTCATTGTAAACTAAAAACCAGAACAATGCTTCAAGATAATTAAAATCATTAAGAAAAAAAGTCAATAAAATTTAAGAGTTAAAACCTCTGTCATTATGCCTGACATAGAAAAAGGTAATGGTAGCACATACACCATTCAAAGTAGCCAAATTATCTTTTCTCACTCTCATACAAAATAGACAAATGGAAAATTTATCACTCAATGATTACCAAGTTAACTGACATATGCTTTAACACCCAGCATATATTCCATCCCTTAATACTGAATACATGCTCTTATCTACTTTGGGGTTGCATTTTCAAGATTTACTTATTTTCCTTTAAGTCTTAGAACCCTCCTTTCCTGTAAATACTTACACTACTTACATTTTACAACTGAAAAGGCCTTTTCCAACTGTATTAAAACATTTCTATACGAGTTTGTGTCAGAGGAAATTACTCTGTGCATGTAATAGCAGGAAAAATCTCTTCCATCCTATTGATTACAATAAAAACTTCATTGAGTTCTTATAAGAGATATCTTCTCTAGTGAAGTGTACCTTCCTTCTGTGGTAGGAAATTGACACCACAACCAGGCTACTGACCTGTGAATTGGCAGCTTCCTCAGGAATAAGCAGCACAGCAGACTTTGCTATTCCTAATATTTTAGGCACATCCTTGGCACTTCCCCTAACCAGGCTTACATTAGTCAGTTCCAGAGTAAAATTCAAGCCCAGTAAAATAAATGCCTTTGAGAAAGAGAATTTAATTAAAAAAGTAGAAGTTTAAGTCCACTAAAAACATGTTATCCAACAGTTCTGCAGATTTTGTTTGCTTACACACAAAGCAGCATTTTCAAGACAAGTGTTTTGTTGATTATGTTTCTCAAAGAATTACAGTTAAGCCTTCAATATTGTGAAAGTAATCTGTCAGCAGTTTGCTGGAATGTGAGCCTGTAAAGCAACTGTTGCCATTTTAAAAAGTTGTATCTGACACATTGGCCTTTAGCTTGATTTTAATCCTCAGGATTAAAAATATATAAAATGGTTGTAATGCATGGATGCATGTAAGAGTGGATGTAAGACTGGGATAGTAATGACAAACAACAAGGAAACAAGTAAGACTGCAGGCACATTATCTTCTTCTTCATTGGTCACAAATGACAGATCACTATTTACTGCCCAAAAGAAATTTAAGAAGATATTTGCATACATATTATAATAAGATATTGATTTGTGTTACTGATTGTAACACAAAAAAAACCAAAACTGTAAGGAAACATTAAATATTTGAACACATGCATAGCAGTGATTTTGCAATTACTATCAGAAAATGTGATTTTCAAGTCCAGTTCTAATCCACAAAGAGGACATTTGTAACACAAAACTGTCTTTTCTGCTTCTTCACAGTCAATATTGGTGAGAGTTTTGTATCTTATTTGTATGGTGATGAAACAAATGGAAACAATAGATATCACAGGAGCAAAAAGAGAAATACACACCTGGTTGCTTATTGGCACTCGTTTTACTCCAAAGCTGGCACCTTCCTTTATTGTAAGGAATCCCACCTCATTCTCAGGTTCAATCAGTGCTTGGTCATGAAGGGATATGACACGGTACTCGACCATCACCTCTCCAAACGCGCCGGCATGCCGAGTTACATTAATCTGAACATACCGATCCAGGGCCGCTTCTACCAACACTGACTGCTGATCCGAGTACAGCGCAAACACTCCATACGGATCATCATTTGCAAACACCGTGATCTTCGAAACCCCTTTCTCATGGTCGATATCTGCTCCACCTTCCACTGAAATCAGCTGTACCTCATAGCTTTCATCCAGTTCTGGAACGTCGTCAGGTAACAGGCAGATAATTATCTCAGCTGTACTCTGCTGGTCAGCAATGACAACAGATCCCTCTGTCTCAAGAAAGTCACCTGTGATGTCAGATTCACTATGTATTTCCCAGTAAACCTGAAATTAGTATAGAAAATGCAAAACATAAAGAGAGAAAACTATCTCTAAAGTCAGAAACTTTCATATTCAGGATTCAGTATAGACAGCATATAGAACAGACTGCTTTTAAATGGGTAAAATAAAAATTGTTTTGGGTATGCATAAGAAGAACATCCTACCACACAGACTGTCTTTCAAAAGAGTGTGTTATTTCATTGACAAAATGAATATATATATGAACATAAATATTTCCTTTGTCTAGTTTCAGAAGATTTATGTGGAATTTATTAACATTTTTCACAAAGTATTTATATTTTCACACCAAAACACCCTTGCTGTTTTTTCTGTTTCCAGTATTCCTCACATAAGGAAGGAATGAAGAGCTCTCATTAAACACAGCAGATGTTTCTATTAATTGATCATTAATTGATTATTTTAAATTAAATTAGTTGCTGTTAAAACGCTGACTTCTTAACAACTTAAGGTAAAAAACAATGCACACGATGGTTCAGAAAAGTTTGATTCTATCTAAAAAAGTAAAGTGTGATGATATCAAAGACCACTCACTATGAAACTATTGTCTCTTCTGTTCTCCCATCAAAAGCAAATGGAGAGAGAAAGATAGTGAGAGCAGTACAGCATTATTGCTTTTCTTTTATTTCCCCTGACCAGGGAAGACTGAATTTTACTCTCCAAACCACAAGTACTAGGGCTAAACCCTTCCTAAATTCAGTCTAAAAAGCAACATTTAAAAAAAAATTAATTTGAGAAACAGGCAATTAAAAGGTACAGAATTAGATATTTTCCATACATTGACATTGAGGATGATTTCAGATTATATTGTTTATTAGGAAAAGAGTGAGAATACCGTTATGTTCCCCAGAATGCCTTGAATTCGTTTGACAAACAGTGTAATACTTTGTGGTCCTTCGTCTCCTGAGGGTTCTGCATAGTTACTCTCAGTTAATGATTCAGGAGCAAACTGTACAATTCCATTGGGATCACCAAACTTCTCTATCTGTAAAAAGGTAAACAAATATTTAAAAAACTACAAACGTAGTGTGAGGTGTATTGTTGTTCAAATCACTGAGATTTTCACTTCTAGATGCTGCAGGGGCACATATCTGCTAGTCCTAAAAACAGCAGATGAAGTTTTGTATGTCCCTTTTTCAGTTTTCTGTTCCCCAGTCCAAAAGAAAAGAACAGAGTTGTATTTCAAATGTTGCTGCATCTGAATATTTTGATTCTAAAGCAGGAAATGCTCAGGCACCTTGAGCTAGTATACAGAAACTCTTCTAACACTATCAAACTCAGCACTATGGGGAAAAGAGCTCATCCACATCCATCTTTGTGAAATATTAGCTGCAACAAGAATTTGGAGTAACCTGACTTCCTGAAGGAGACTGGGGAGATAAGAGCTAATTCCATCAACACATTACAGGCTAGATAATAAAATAAAAATACAATTTCTAGGAGAGATTTTTTTGAGGTGTTCTTATATCAGCTTTATTTGTTCTTAGTTGCAGTATCCCTGGAGCACTGATTTGTCTTTGATAATTCTCAAAATATCTGAATTTCTCTTGAACTGTAAGAAATCAGATTTTCTCCCTCTGAAGAAGATGTCAAGAGTGAAAACGTCCTACTTGCAGCTGCTGAGGGGTCAGAGCCTGGTGCTGTGTGGGCGTGTCCAGCTCACTGTTATCTACCACACACCTATGATGGTTGGTGCAGGCCAATCAGTCCAGCCTGGAGAGTTTGTCCATCATTGTTTGTTGCTGTCTCAGGATTTGAGGACGAGTGTGTGTGTGTGACTTGTCCATCATTGTTTTTTCATTTGCTCAGGGGAAAAAGACATTTTGTCTTTGTCTCAGTGGAACTTTGGTGGTGAGCACCTTTTTGTGTGTAAATCACCCTCTCTGTTGTATATCTTTGTCATTAGTATTGTTGCTGTTACTGTTTGTTTCTCACCTCATTGGTGTTTACAAGTGAATTTTTCTATTCTTGACTCAGAAACTCTGCTTTTTGTCTCCCTCTTACAAGAGGGGGTAGGGGAAGGGAGGCAGTTGAGTGGGCTTTAACTTTCAGCTGGGTTTAAACCATAACAGATGACAAACATATTGATATGTAGAAACGTGGGCTCAATCCAATGCTCTCTCCAAAGACAACTATAGAAAACTGCAAATAAGAGAGCCAGCTCAGCACTTTTATACCAGTTTTTACTGATAGGTTCTCTATCCTTTTTCTTTCAGAATTGAATATACTAAAATAGTACAAAGGTCAAAAAAGCCAAATGACTAATCATTAATCATTGTGATTAATTTTTAAAAGCTACGCAGGATAAATACCAATATCGACAGAAATCTCTGAAGACAGAGAAGAAATAATAACTTACTATTAATGTAATGCTGTTTGCCTTAGAATCTATTTCTGTTTCACCTTTCATAAGGCTCAGTCGAATAATGAAGGTTTCCTGAACTTCAACTTCTTCATGAGGATAGATTTGTAGATTAATTGTTCTCAGACCTCCTTCTCCTTCTTCAAAATAGAATGATCCATTCACAGGATCACCAATATCACTATTCAGAGGAGGCAAAATCTCTTCTGAATTGGGTCCCAAAATGTCCCAGTTAATCTGTGAAAAACATCAGTTTCAGATTTAGATGGGTGATACATTATAACAGCATCCCAAAGAGAGAAGTGATAGAGTACCAAAAGTACTTAGCCATGTTTAAATCTTTGCTGTTAGTACAGGATACAAAATAGTCCTAATTAATTCTATGGGGCAAAATATAAAAGCCTTTGAAAAAACAAACATGACAATTTACAAATGGGAATTTTAAATTATTAGTCACAATGCCAGTTTATTAAATTCTAGATGTTAGTAATAGAAAAAAACTAAGATTTCTTTAGCATATAGCAAGAATCACACAGGCCAGTGTCTATTTCTCTTCTCTTTCATAACTTGTTTTGCAAAACTTCCCACATGAGTACTCATGATCAAAAACATTTCCCTTTGAAGTGTGGTGTCAAGCCTAAAAATGACAAATATTTTCCATCATAAAAGATTTTAATCCTTCAGATTATGAAGAAAATTATGAACCTTTCGTATTTCTTCATCCTGATTAAAAGCTATAGCATTTCCAGCAATTCCCACAAATTAGATTGCTTTTAAGGAGGTCATATTCAGGACTTTAAAATTATTATTTTTGTAATTTCAGTGTTTTCCACTTTTCTCCAGTGATTTCTAGAAAATGTCAAAGACTGAGGAGGAGTCTTTATATGTGGAGGAGTTAATGGCTTTTAATGCAAATTTTCCAATTATTTGACAAGACTGAAATGCCCACCATGTTTTATATTTATACTTTCTCTTTATAAGTGGCCTGTATAGAGTAAAAAAATACTCTAGAAAACTCATAGCAAGCAATTTCCTGAATTAAATTAAACCAGTAGTACTACATGAGGTTAACTATAATTTTGGTGGGATTAGGAGCTAGGAGCTAGGAGCATTCAAAACAATGTACACAATACCGTAATAAAGAAGGCAAGCAGGATGAGAAAGAGGATTTTAAATCCTTAAAGTTATACTGCAGCTATATGCAATTCATGTTTAATTAAAAGCTGTAGTTATGCTATTAGAAATCAGTAACAAAGAAAGCTCTCAATGCAAAATGCAAGAGGTTTTTGACGCAGTCATTTGAAAACTTTCAGTCTTTGCCAGGCAAGACGCACCTGTGCCTCCACCAACCTCCCAGTCCTTTCCACCACCAGGGACACTGTTGTAGTTGCATCAGGGTTGGGAAGAATAATCTGGCTTTGGTTGAGGAAACGGACCATGCCCAGGGGAGAGTCACTTTTTGCAATGGTGACCTGGCTTACCAGGTGGAGCCCCAGGACTGCTCCACCAGTGGCTCCTGTCAGCTGGATTTCAAATTGCTCTTCAAATTCACTGCACAGAAAAAGACATTCTGAGATATCTGAGAGAAAAAAATATTAAAACTGTACTTGGTAATTCAATCATGCATCCAACAGGATGTGTTTCAAGGAATAAAGAAACCATCTCCATAGGTGCGATGTAGAATATTCCTTCTATTTGCATAGAATGGTGATATCTGAATATTTCAGATAACACTATTCTGAAATTCTATCATTATTCTATTTTCTACTATTAAACAAAAATATGAAAAACTAATTTTTTCTTCATAGCAGTACTGTTGATACCAACATTTCTTATAATGTAATTAAAAAACATATTTGATGGCACACTGTTTAAAAGGAACTACGACACTATAATGTTACAGCTTATTTTTCCCCATTTAGGTGATTTTTTAGCCCTGCAGAAATTTGTTTTTGGATTCCAGCTCTATACACGCATATGTGTAGATTGTTTAGTGCATTTTAAAAAAGACTTTATCAGAACTAAATTGGTGAATAAATGTCTTAAATAAATTTAATTACCTTTCTTCATCATTTATAATAGAGATATAAATAAAAGACTGGTTCTGTCCATGATAAAAAACTACAGTATTATTATGAACAACATAGTCAACACCATCAGGAAGTGCAGAAATACTTCGAGAAAGAAAATCAGCAGTGACATTGCCATAAGTTCCCTGCTTCCTCAAAACAGGAATCATGATTAATCCAGCATCCTCTTCCACTATAAAAATAATTAAGAAAAAAATTACATTATTTCAAAATTCATGCCATAGCCTTATCTTTAAAACTACAGTGAGAACTTAAGGTAAACTTACCCTCTAGAAGGACATACTGCTCATCAAATTCTATGACACCTTCAGCATTGTCATTTTTTTCAATAGTGATCCATACTGTGGAGATACTTCCTATTATTGGAGGTTGATCCACCTGTAGACCGTTCTCTCTTACAGTAAAGTCAAATCCACTTGCATGAACATAAAAAACAAACGTAAAAATACATTTGAAACTTCTTGTGAAAGTACAAAGATGCGAGTGCGACAATTTGTCAATTACTGCACGTAACTTTATTTTCTGACAGTTATTATTAAAGACCTTTTTGTAACATTTCTTCATATTATTATGTTTGCAAGAACAGTAGTTTATTCCTAGAAATGTGTATCTTTCATTTGTTCTTTCTCATTTCATCTTTTTATTGAAATTTCTTGCAACCTGACAGTTTGTATCTAATGTATGGATTTTAAGCTTTAATAAATCTTAATCAGCAACATCTTTATACTAAATAAATAAATGTTAAAATAATTTGGTTTATCACACATCCATTTTTTATAATGATTACAACTACAGCTGTCTTACAAAATTTTACATTAAAACAGATGAAACGTCTAGCAGTGACTTCATTCAGGTAGATCAGAATCCAAATATAGTTTGCTTTTCTAGTTTGTTTTTCTGCTTGTAACAAATCAACTTGGAATTTTAACTTTACCTTCCTTGGAGTTCCACTTCAGTAATCATCAATGAAAAGTTTTCAGGACCTTCAGGAAAGTCATCATCATGAATTTCAATCACGATAATTTTACTTTCCTCCTCTGGTTCAAACACTATTTCCCTTACTGTGGGAGTAAAATCCATTCCTTCCTCTGCAGTCCCATTTATTATCTGAAAGCAAAGACGTACTCTGCCATAGGATCCCCTGGAACGTACAACAGTGATGTTAACCTGAGGGAAAAAGAATATTTTCTTTTAAAAATGGCTTTGTTTTCTGTTACAGTTGCCTTTAGGAGATGTTCTAAAGGCGCCTTTTCAATAGTTCTGTCAAGTAACAATATGATTTATAAAGTACAGAGTACATGTAATTTAGCAGATAGCCTCAGTCATTTTAGAGACTCACTTCTTTCTTTCTAAAGTTGAACATAATTCAGCAACAATGTTGGTATCTATCAGTAATTTTACGTAAGAAAGAATTTTAATCCAGTACCCATTTTTCGTCCTCTGTTGTTTGTAATAGTTCATGGGAAAATGTAAACTCTCCATATGGATAATCACTGGCAGCCATGGTAATATTTGCTGTGCTGCTAGATTCATTTATAAGTCCTCCATCACTGATTCTGGTTAGTTGAAACTGGTAGTAATGCTTCTCCTCAGGGCAGTTGTCATCTACAGCCTGCGGAAAAGAACCAACAACAGCTAAAAGGATTTAAACCATTTCCTGGGAGAGAGATATAACTAATTTCTAGCCAAGATCCTAAGAAAATAAAAGAAAGTACTTGAAATAGCTACTGGTATCAGATCTCTCATATACCTGTATCAGAACAACTGCTGCAGACTGCCTATCTCGCATGGTCAAGGTCCCCGATACCTCAATAAATTCTGTCTGATGAGAGGGTGTTATATTCCAATATATTACGATCTCCCCAAAAATCCCTGGGCCACGTACCAGGCTGCAGGTAAGGACACAAACACAGATTTTATTTTTACTTTAGTATTTAATATCCAATACAGAGATGGTATATCATATTGTTGTGCATGGAAGAAATTTTATCAGTACTATGAAAGCTTGAGTTTTAATGTACATAATTACTACTAAGAACATGAGAATTCCATTTTCAGGCATTTTTAGAACATCTTTGAAGTTCCCTTTTATTTCTCTGTGCTAGGGGTCATCTCAAGCTGTGTTTTTACCAGGAGGTCTTTCAAGTTTCTTTCCATGTGTAGCCCAAAGTTGGGATCTGAAATCTGATTTCTCTCAGTTTTATTCTGCTTTTCTAGCGATAGATATGCAAAATAGAAGGGAAATTGTATGTCAGGGTAATGTCAGGGGCAATTTGAACTATAAGGCAGATGTAGGATACTAGAATACTTCTTTAAGATTTTCTGAGATATGTTCTATCTGCTATTTGTCTAAAACCCTACTAATAACATAATGCCTGGTGAAATAAATCACAGTAAAGATTTTTCTGCACATTCTGCACATAACACAACTTTAAACTACTTCTTGCACAAAGCATCCTTTTGTCTTTTGTGCTTCTTGGGCCAGCACTAAAAGCTGTTCTGCTGCATTACANTAAGAATCTAAAACTCTTCATTCTGTTTTCAGTTGACTGAATAAAACAACTGCATCTCGTTTCCACCAAAAACCACATTCCCATATATTTATGCTATAACATGGCAATTTGCTGAAATACTATTCAGGCACAAATCCAGAATCAAACTCTAGAACTCACAAAACACCTTCAAATGTCACATTTCCTTACCCTTTTCCTTTGATTAAGATCCTCTTTCCTTTAGTGCATCGATGTTGTAAATTACTTGAAGACAGAGAGGAATATTTGGACCTCCCCATTAATACTGAATGGACGAACACATGGCATATTCTGCCCCTCCTTAAAACCAATCACCTAGTTTTTAAAATAGTTCTGATTATAGAAATTTTGATAAAATGCAGTACTCAATAGATTCTTGCCAAACGTGGAGTCTCACAGCTTTTGAATCTGGGCTGTTTTTCTTTCTTTGAAAAAAATGAGACGTACCTACCTAATAAGAGCAGTTCCATTATAACTTCCTGAAGGTTCTCCAATCAAAACATGCCTGGATGAATCAGCTATGCCAACCACCCCAGAAGCTCCTTCATCTCCCATAATAATGATGGTTGCAACACCTATGACGAGAACAATGCTTCTCATGGCAAGTGAAAACTAAACAATCAGCTACCTTTCATAAGTTTTGAGATATGAGTGGTTAAGCATCAGCTTCATAGAGGGCCTGTGGAACTCTCTTTGACTTCTTCAGACAAAGGACTTAGGGAAAAACACTGACATTCAAAATTGTGACAAACAATATACAAAATACTTAAGTACTGCAGACTAAAATAGTATGAACAGATTTAGAATAGTTCTCATATAAAACATAAAAACCAGAATATATTGAATTAACTCTTTACCATTTACAGGGGATATCTCTGCATCACCAGTAGAGACTAGCTGAATGGTAAATGTTTCATTCCCTTCCAGCAGACCATCTTGTATTACGTGTAAAATAATCAGCTTCTGGGACTCAGTCTACATCATGTAAAGACCAGAAAGACATGGATATATATTAAATAGAATTTTAAAAAACACAGTACTAAAACTAATATTTTTTTAACATATCAAGTGTTAATACTGCTCTAATTCTCTAGTATTTTTTAAATATCAGATATCTGATCTAGCTGAAACTCCTTCTCACAGATTGATAAACAGTAAAAATTGTCTCTCAAATATTGTGGGCCACCCTAAAAGTACCCTCACTATTTTCAACTAAATAAAGATCAAAATACCTTTGAACTTGTATTCACAGATGCTTTCAACTTAAGAGGAAATTTTTTACAGAGAAATTGAATATTCAATAGCACACACATATTCTAAGGATTAACACGTTATTAAGATTAGATATATTAGTTGAATTCCTGCCTAATCCACATTTTTGTCAGTGGGAAGTGGCAAACACACGGTATAAATTTAGTATACCATGCACACACAGTTGTATGCTGATACTTAAGCATATATAAAAGTTCAGGACAAAATGTCAAAGCTTACCAGTAGGGAAAGGATAGCAAAACTTTGCCAAATACTGATGATTTTACCGGAAAAAAAAATCTATTTTCCATCTGAATCAAAGTAAAACAACCAGCATGCCTATTTATTTAATGAAAAACAAGCTTGTATCAAGAGAAAATAGATTATGCCCTGTTAAAATACTTTTCTTCATTAAATTTTTTGAGTAGACTTTAAAATACCAATATTAACATAGTATCGGTACCCAACATTTTAATTCTGACTTCAGAGTTCTAACCTGCCATGAAATACAAATTAAATAACACTGCCTAGTTTGTAAGTTATTAAGGTTCTTTGTTTTTTTTTTTTTATCTGCAGATTTTGAGCACTCAAAAATTACACCTTTTCAATATAAACTTTCTTTTTAAGATGCCCGATAATGTAGTGGAATAAGTGTTCCTGTGATCATTATTTACGTTCAGTAGATTTCATTTCCTCTTTCTTAATTGTAAAACAGTAGAGATTTGAAGAGCTACCTTCCTGATGATTACATTATGCTGCATTAAAAGAGCATGCCAGCTTTCCTTCACTTGAAAGAGGCCTGAACTGCTAACCTCACCGTTTCAAACTGACCTTTTTCTAGTGTAAAATAGTTAGTAACCCCCTACTTCTGAAAACATGTAACAACCATACAAACACACAAAAGTAGAAGGAAGCATTTATAAATCTAATAGTAAATAAGTTATTGCAATGTCTGAAATACCTCATTGAAATGAAGGGTACCATTTAGAGGGGTCAGATCATATCTGGCTGCTTCCTCGAGAACCCATAGCACTGTAACTGCTCCTCGTCCTCCCTGGCTCCGTCTCACATTGAGCAAAACAACTGCAGCAGAGTCATCAGATGTCTGAGGTTCCTTCACAGTTACCTGATGGAGGAAGGGAAGGAGAACGTGGGAAAGACTGTATTGAAAAAGTCAAAAGCTGCACTGATAATGTCAAATGACACTAAAACATGTTTGAGATAAACAACAGAAAACATTATCAATGACAATTCTGAACAGCAGGAGTGAAAATGAACAGGAATGTAACAGGTGTAAGGAATGTGTTGAATTCTGCTAGCAAAGATTAGTCATTCAAGTGATTTCTGTATGCTCTATGATTCAAAACAATTACAGACAATGACACCAGCAGGCTCAGCACCAGCAAAATGGAGAGCAGAAGCACTGCAAGATTTAAGATGAGATATACTTTGTAATTTCTTTCCAAATTTTACTTTCATACAGACCATCAAAGATCCTACCTAGGATGTCCTGAATTGTTAGTATAGTGCATAAAATTTATTCAGTCATGCAGAAATCTGTATTTATGCAGCAGCACTTTCACTGTCACTACACAGATAGATGAGGACAGGCACTAATATAATTTCGATGAAATCATGTCTTCCACTGCAGTGAAGGCTTACAACAATCAGCTTTATGCTAGTGACACAAACCCACTCTCCAACTTTAGCAGAAATAAGTGCAACATAAATCAAACTCACCTTCTTTTCTTCAAACCCGAATACCCCAACAGGAGAATCATTTGGTGGAATAGCGACAGTTACCAGGCTGTCATTCCCAAGTCTTGCACCACCTGTTACCCTCACCAGGGCAATTTTGAATATCTCAAGGAATTCAACTTCACTGTCATCTATGATTGTAATTTCTATTTCTCCTGTAGCCTGCAGAAATGTTAAAAAAGAAAAAAAAAAAGTAACCAAGTTCCATTTATAATATTCTGTTAATTGTTTGAAAAAATATTAAAACAGGCAAATTGTATCTAGTAATAGATATTGCTCACTTGCTCATTTTTCTTCTCATGCTTGTATATTTATTATAAGAAGATATAATTTCAGGTTTTTAAGTCC
This sequence comes from Polioptila caerulea, assembly GCA_013397295.1. Taxonomy (NCBI): domain Eukaryota; kingdom Metazoa; phylum Chordata; class Aves; order Passeriformes; family Certhiidae; genus Polioptila; species Polioptila caerulea. Next base: position 27,169 of record VYXF01011039.1, read on the forward strand.
ATCAATGTAAACCTTATTTGTTAAAACCAGCAGACAGCTCTGCTTTGGTACTCAGTAGAAAGTGAATGTTGACAATATTGTCAATATTCAATCAAAATTCTGCACACTATGTATACCTTCCCCTTTTCCAGAGACTGCTTATATTCACTTAAAATCAAAATCCCTTGTGTCCAATAAGTATTCTCAGGTGCAGCATGAAATTTAAAATTATGTGTAGAATACAGCTAAGAAAACATATAGGCTTATTCTGAGAATTTATAGTGAAGATGGATTCTGCTACAAATTTTCAGTGTAACGGGGTTTATTATTAGAAGTTATGTCCTCACTTGCCGAAGTATCAAAGACACACAAGCCTATTTGGTCAATGCTTATGAATGTTCTGGTTTTCCATGTTGAAGAACTGAAGTTGGGAGTATCATTCATATCCACAAGGCCATAAATAATATGTTTACAGTGAAAATTCTGCTAGAGGAAAACACACAAAAAATCTTAAGCTGGCATCCCAAAGTCAGGTAAACTTTCAGCAAGTGAATACCTGCCCATCTGCAAATGTAAGGTTTCCAAATGATGGTGTGAAGTCTTCAAAGCTGGCAGTTGACTGAATGGCTTCCCAGTATAGAGTTGCTGACCCAAATCTCCCAGCCTGTCGAACAACTGGGAGTTTCAGTACATTCTGTGGTGGTGGTACCTCATAACCAGAAACAGCTCCAGTGATATCCTGTACATCAAAAAAGAAACTGCAGTGTCTCAACAAACATTTTTTTTCTTTCAAATTATCTTGCAGATAAAAATAAGAGATACATTACTTGTAAAATGGTCTGGCCTTAGCATTGACCTTGCTTTGAGCAAAAATACGTATTAGACGACCTCCTGAGATCCCTTTTTATGACATTGGTTTCAGCACTGATGGCTCCATAATGAATTTTCTGTATTATTTGTGATGAACCTCTTAAGAAAGAATTTTTTATCTGGTATCTGGCCATTTTATCCAGAACAATTAAGTATAATAAAGCCTATCAGAACACTTTCAGAAGCTGTCTGAGAAATCAGACTGTCTTGCTTGAAAGCCACTTTACATGTTTTTCATTCAGACTTATTTACCCTTGTAACATTGAAATTAAATATTCCTCTGGCATCGTCATTTTCTTCAATTGTTATTTCAGCTATTTCTGATCCAAGCCTCTTCACACTTGGCTGACCTCCAGAGGAAGAAGTGATCAGCTGCACATCAGTAATATTGATTATAAATACTTCCTGTAATTCTGGAATATTGTCCTGAAAAAAAAGTTTGAAATGTATTATTTTTTTAATGATACATTGAAAGTTTGTAACACAGTTGACTACTTGTAGGTTGTTTACTGTTCAAAGCTTCTCAGCATTTGGGACTATATGAAAGATGAAAAAGATTACTTTCACTGAGATTTTGAAATCAAAGTTGACAAGTCAGATTACAGCTCTGCAAAAACAGTGGAAAGCAGTGCTGGCTGTCACCTGCTACTTCCACCTAGAAGAAAGTCAGCTAGATATCAGAAACCAAGCCATGACTTGAAAATCACTATCTCCATTCTAAATATATTTAAAGAATATACATAACCCTTTTTCATTTTTCATTATTTTAAGTAAATTTTGGGACTATAATAAAACAAAGAATTGGGCACATTCCCAGTGATGAGTATGCAAGCGTTTTTTGGAAGAGGTAGCTGCAAGAGTCCCAGCACAGCCATTTCTGGAATGTTAAATCATACTAGAAGTATAAAATCAGTACCATTTCCATTTCCTTAAAAGATATTAATAGCTGAAGAAGTTGTTCGGCTACTCACAGGCAAAATAATGACTATGACAGAAGTTGTTGTTGTATTCTCTGCCATAATGACTGTTTTCTTTTCCAGTACATAATCCTCATTTTCTGTTGCTCGGTTGGAGGGGGGGAGTTCAAAGTTCGGTCCAGCGCTCAACTGAATAACAAGATCTCCAACAAATCCTTGTTCTCGAACAATTTGTAGAGTAACAGTAGTTGAATTCTCCTGCCCTATAGTAAGGAGAGGGAAGAAAATCAAGATATGATTGTTTTACAATCATAGACTATGCTGAGTTGGAAGGGACCCATCAGGATCATCAGGGTCCAACACCTGGCCCTGCACAGGACATTCCAAGAATCACACAATGGGCTTGAGAGACTTGTTCAAACACTTCTTGAACTCTGTCATACTTGGTGATGTTACCCCTTCCCTGAGGACTCTGTTCTAGTGCTCAGCCATGCTCTGGGTAAAAAACTTTCCTGATATCCAACCTAAATCTGCCCAAACTCAGCTTCAGGCCATTTATTCAAGTCCTGTCACTGGGCACCAGAGAGTGCAGCGATCAGTGTCTACCCCTCCTCTTCCCCTCATGAGGAAGTTGTGACTGCCATGGGCTCTCCCCTCAGTCTCCTCTTTTCCAGGCTGAACAGACCCAGTGACCTCAGCTACTCCTCATACAGCTTCCCCTCCTTCACCATCTTCATAGCCATCCTCTGCATGCTGTCTAATAGTTTAGTATTTTTCATGCTGTCTAATGTTTAATGTCTCTTAATGTCTTTAGTGCCCAGACCTGCCCCCAGCACTGGAGGGGAGGCGGCCCCAGAGCAGAGCAGAGCAGGACAATCCCCTCCCTTGTCTGGCTGGCCATGCTGTCCCTGATGCCCCCAGGACACGCTTGGCCCTCCTGGCTGCCAGGGCACTGCTGGCTCATGTTCAGCTTGCCACTGACCAGGACCCCCAGGTCCCTTTCCATGGTGCTGCTTTCCAGCATCTCATTCCCCAGACTGTCCATCCATCCATCCAGGGTTGCCACATCCCACGTGCAGAATCCGGCACCTTCCCTTGTTGAACTTCAGATCACTGGTGATTGCCCAGTGCTCTGATTTGCCAAAGTCTCTCTGATTTGTTGAGGTGTCTCTTCAGGGCCTCTCTGCCCTCAATGGAGTCAACAGCTTCTCCCAATTTAATGTCAGCAAACTTAGCATTCCTTAGAGTCCTGCATCCAAGTCATTAATGAAGATATTGAAGAGAACTGAGACTAGGATGGAGCCCTATGGAAGCCCTATTTTAACCCTTGGCCTGCTTGATTTTCAGCTCACCTAACTATTGGAGCTGTTTGCTAGAAGCCACTTCAATTCTGCTCACTGACACAACAGTCCCTGGATAATTCCAGAGCTTAAGCAGATGAGCACACACAACTGGTGTGAACACACAAAACAGTACCTACATCTGGATCTAGAAGAAGAAAAAGATATGGAGTATCTACATTTTTATATGGGTGTTACACAAATTATTACTCAACATTTCTACTTTTATTCAGTTATCTTTCAAAATTTCCATCTCAATAATTTGCTTGGCCTTTCATGCCTAGGCCATCACTATTGATTCTAACACAGAAAGTGGTATTGAGGGCAGTCATTCTGGCTGTAAATGTCACATTTCCTTAACTCAAGTACTGAAGAAGTTGAATAGACTTGTATCAGTAAAGCTCATCACCCTTTTGGGAAAGCAGATTTGTAATTTTATCCAATAAATGATGAAACCCATAATCTAGCTAAAAGTGGTGCATTTATGACTGGAGAAATAGAAACAGATAAAATGTAAACAGGTTTGTACTTCAAAGCAGTTACTGGAAGCAGATATTATTTCACAGATAGCACTTGTGTATAGTTCATTAAAAATATAACAGCTAAAATTGGAAAAAAAAACCCCTGTCAACCAGTGGAAGCTAGGAACCTTCCTTGAATCCTAACTTTAAAGTATAAAGGTTTATAATGTGTAAGAATTCAACAGAATCCCTTTACATTACTTCCAGGTGTTAAAAAGGGGGCAACACCCATTCACCTGAAAATAGAACATGTTAGAACATTTTATCTGTGATAATATACTCTGATGGAAAAAGTAATTTTGTATATCTAAATTTTTAATATGGACAGAATAGTAAATCATTAGAAAATTCTAATTGGGTTGTTAAAGTACGAATAGCCCATCAGGCAGCTGCAGGAAGAGCGAAAAAGAATGCCAGCTAGCCCCCTGAGCCAGGAGAGAGGGAAGAAGCCTGAGCATCATGGCAATTATCCTTTGGCCAACTGCCTGGGAGATCCTTTTCAACTCGTGCCTGAAAGGAAAAATCAAACATGCAACTGCAAGCAGAAAATACCACCTTTTTCCTGAAGTGGAATTCACTCCTGCTCTGCTTCCTTCCTTCTCCTAGCCCTCTGAGCAAAAAAGCTTCCCTTTTTGAGCCACTTCAAGAGGAAAATCAGATTTCTATGTAAATTATTTTAAACAATATAGCAATCCCATTAAATGGGCAACTTCTGCTTTTTATATAAACAGAAGCATTTTATGCATTAGTGATTTGCAACTTACCTTTCAAACAAGAATGGCTGGAGAATATTGATGTATGCANATATATATATATATGTAACCAGTGTTACAACTTCAACAATGCTTGCCCTGTAAAAACACACATTATTTCCTAAGAATCAAGAAACAGACTTACCTTCTGGCTCTGTGATTTTAACAAAGAGAGATTCCATATGCCACTCAATCACACCATGTGGAGAGTCACTGGGTAAAATGCTGAGTATAGCTCTTGCCCTTTCAGGATCAATGACAGCTCCTTTTGTGGTATCTTGAACATCCACAGTGGTAACATGGGTCAGTGTGATTTCCACTGTCTCTGCAAGTTCTGCAACGCTGTCCGCGAGAATTGTCAGGGTGATTGTGGACAGGGCCTGACCTTCTGAAAATGTAATCTAAAGTTTTAAAGGAAGGGGGAAGAAAAATTCAAATTTCTTGTCACTGCTGTTAAACCTAGAGTTTTATTCTGTAAACACTATCAGTTATAAAATGCATATACACTCACACATACCTATCTTATAGAATCATAGAATACGAGGTTGGAAGGCACCACAAGGATCATCTGGCCCAATCTTTTTTGGCAGTACCACAGTCCAAACAAGCGGCCCAGCATCCTGTCCAGCTCAATCTTAGAAGTGTCGGTTTTGGGGAGTACACAACTTTATTGGGAGGGTTATTCCAATGGATGATTGTTTTCATGGTGAAAAATTTTCCTTACATCCAATGAGAATCTCCCCAGGAGCAACTAGCATCCATTACCCCTTGTCTTTTCAACACGACACCTTGTAAAAATAAGTCTCCTCCTTTGCAGCCACCTTTTAAACACTGAAACATGGTCTGAACATAAGGCCTCCCCTTGACTTTCTTCTCTGAAGGTTGAACAGCTCTCTCAGCCTTTCCTCATATGATGAGGAGGCTTCCCAGTCCTCTGACCACATTTGTGACCAGCTCTGGATCCCCACCAGCCTGCTCATATCTATTTTCCATAACAGGGACCAAAACTGGACACAGAATTCCAGCTGTAGCCCAAAAAGTGCTCAGTAGAGTGGGCTAATGACTGTTTTATTTCTGCTGGGAGTGGTCTTGTTGATGCAACCCAGAAACATCCTGGATTGCCCCAGTGCTCATTTATATTGTGCTTATTGACCAGCAAGTTCCCCAGGCCCCTTTCCCAGGAACTAATCCCCAGTCAGGATAGATGCCTGGTCTGAACAGTGGGTGCTGCACTCCTGGATTGTGTTTTCCATAGTGCAACATTTGTTCCTGATGAATCTTCCTGCCTACCCAGGTATTCCTGCTAGGTGGCTCTCCATAGCGTCCAGTTCCTCATTTAGTCATCAAATCATCAGAGTACACCTGATCTCATCACCCACATCACTTATGAAGATATTAAACACTGTTGGGCCCAATATTGATTCCTGAGGGACCACACTTGTGACAGATTATCAGTTTTAAAGAGAGCTATTTACCACCACTCCCTGAGGGCAGCAATAACACATTAGTTTATTTAGAAGAAGGCTATGACAAGCTGTGTCAAAAACCTTGGAGAAATCCAGGTAGACCATTTTTTCTTTTCTTATTACACAGCCTCTATCTCAAGATTTTTTTACCTTATTTTCCCCTCATCCTGCTGAGATGGGAGAGTAAGAGAGAACTAGTTGGGAATTTTTAGACACCTAAGGTCAACACACCACATGTATCCATATCAAAAGAAAGATGAACATATAATATCTATTAAAATCATTGCTACGTGAAGAAATGTCTACTCAACTTTTTGTTCTTCTTCAGATAAAATGACTGATACATGCTTTGTCTATCTATATTCTTATTTTTAAATTCAAAGGGCCTGCCACTTGATTAGGTCTTTCTCAAAAAGGAAGACATGTCTATAAACACTTAGGCTACACATAATGTGTAGGACAAACAGAAATTTCCACTTAATATTATACCTTTCTGACTCTTCTTGCCTGTAAAGCTATACAGTGTACTCGTATGGAATGTAGCTGGAATGCTCAAGGAGTACTTTAAAAATTTCAGTATGATTGTTTTGGCATCCCTAATTTCCAGTTCATTTATTTTTCTCTTCATTTTTTTTCAAGCTTTGTGTCTGCCACAGACAGCCACAAGGTGGAGGACTTTGATTTACAGAAACTGGCTCCTGCCAGTCCTAAGGCATATTAAGAGCTTTGGCCACAGGAAAAACTGGGTTTTAGCATGCCTAGGAATCTAAAAGTCTCAGAAACATAGAAAACTGGGACTTGTCATATTCTGCTGGGCCACTTAAGTTCTCCATTGTATTGAGAAGGTCAGGACAAAGAGCAAACATTCCCAGATTCCCATCTATGCAAATGGTTTAAAATAGTAGCTGAATCTCACCGCAGGAAGAAAGGAAGATGGGAATAGGATACTACAGATACACATTTCCAGTGCCTGGACAGCATTGCAATATCAGGTTCAAGAAGTGTCAGAGTGATATTGCTGTATTATGTGCCAGCCAGAAGCACAAACAGCTAGAATCACAGGGAAGCAGGGATTAACAGAAAAGTGGGGCAATCTAATATGTAGTGTCCTCACTTCGAACATCTTTATGTGAGACAATACAGTCAGTGCTTCCCCAAGAACAGTGATATTATTAAATACCATTCCTGAAGCTGGAAATACATCACTTATGCTCCCATTAGCGATCCACTCTACTGTAACTCGTCCATATGTTCCTATTAAACGCTCAATATTCAGGGTGATCAAGCTGTCATGTTCCATTTCTTCAATTTGCTTAAATAAAGAACTCTGGAAAACATACAGCAGCAGAACCAACGCATTATTTTCTTGGAAAAAAAAGTTTCTTTAGGGAACAGGGTATTTAAAGGGGGCCAGAGACATTTGGCATCAATAAATTAATCTACTCTTAAGCAGCTAAATGCAAGTTTATTGATTATATATCTTAATACTCAACAGGCCCAAATTTCATAAACATAAGAATTTGCAATGTCAGACCTCTTCATCCTAAGGCAAAAATTCAATGTTTTTTCTTAGTTTTTTTTAGTATTTTACGTCCAAATCATGCGAAGCAGATAACAAACATGTAGACTTTCAAGACACATGTATTTTTACTGCTGTTACTCTGTTATTATTCATCCTCCTCACAAAAGTCCAGATGCAATGTTTCATTTCAGTAATGATTTTTCTGTGTTTTATATCTTCATTATGCATTTAGTACATATAACTGTTTACATAACTTCTACAGTATTTGATGATTTAAGTATCAACAATTTCAAATAATATCTTCAGTCTGCCATTTTCTCCAAAGCTTTTATTTTACTGAGGCAGATGGACTCATCCTGTGGCACAGCTATTTTAAAGGAAAAGAATCTTTACTTAATTCCCTTGATTAACCAATTAGTAGAGACTATGGTGATATGAAATTTTTTTAGGTTGCTGCAAAATGAAACTGATAAAATCATAGGTTATTCCAAATGTAAGGGGATTATAAATCCCCCACAACTGGGACAGACTGGAACTGAGTTTCTATTGCCTGTCATCTATATAACCACGTAACAATGCTAAATGGAAATCAAAGCCCTTCTGTCTCAGGTTGCTACAAGACTTTAGAAAAAGAATCCTGTCACATGCAATTTTAGTATGTTTGTGTTCTTTTATTCAGAAATTATATATACATATTTTAATGATTTACCTTAAAAGCTTTACCTGAGCAAATGCAATTACTCCATAGGCATTGTCATTGGGAGGAATAATTATGTTAACAAAACTGTGAACACCAATCTCTGCACCTCCTTTAGGGTTTTTCAGCTGCACTTTAAAACATTCTTCCTCCTCTGGGATGATGTCATCCAGGATATTGACTGCTATCACAGCTTCCATGTCCCCAGGTTCAAATATCAATTCACCTGAACTAGCATACAAACAAACACACCAAGTAATTATAAACTGAGGATATGATTAACAAAATTTGAAAGCATTACTGAAAACTTAAAGAGCATTTTTGAAGCTGAAATTGTTGTTTATGTTCCGGAGCAAGTCAATGAAGTTGAAAGGATGTAGGATTAGTGTTGGGTTCGTTTTTTTTTTTTTCTTAATTGCAATAGAACATATAGTAACTGATATTTCTTATTAATGTAATGTAATTTAGCTTATCCTAAATAAAAGCTTCAATACTGAGTTTAACTGCAAGTCCTTTTATTCCATATTTTAAAGCAAATTGTGAGAAATTTGACTTCAGGTTATCCTAAGGCTGCCTGTGAGTAATTCTCTTTAGTGTTAATAAACACACCACACACAGGTGTCTATAATGGTCTCCACTGTAACAAAACAATTATCACATAAAAAGGCATGCAAGAGCTGGGAGACAAACCAAAAAACCTACCTAGGTATAAAATCTGACTGGTTGGAGATGGTTGTTAGCTCATAAATCTGGGAGCTGGATTCTACAGAAAGAGCAATCAAGCTCTTGCTGGAGTTCAGAGACCTTGCAGTAGTGGAAGTGATATGATCTGCATATGGGGCTTCCAGCAGCAGAGAAAACTGGCTCCCTTCTGAGTTCCAGGAGTACAGTGCTGTTGTGTCCTTACTAGAGAGGAGGATGTGAACTACATTGAGCAAGGAAGAGAAAAAAGAAATATTCAGTGATATATTTAAAAGTTCTTGTAATACCAGAAATGTCCTTGGCAGCACAATTGTTACAGTATCTCTTAAAATCTGATAAATAGTATGAAAATTGAATACATGTATTTCTTCAACTCCCATACTACAAACAAAATCTTACCTAAACCTGAAGGAGGCATGAAAACATGGATGTTTCTTACAGCAGAGACTGGAAGAGACTGAAAGTGCCTGAAGGTAGACTGCCCTGTCTCCCAGATGAAAATTTCAGAATTTCCAGTTTCTACAAAGGAGAAAAATGACAAAACCTGCATTATATTTCTGCCTGTTAATTAAATCACACACTGGTGGCCATTCAAATGCAGAGATTGGCAGCTTTAATTACAAAGTGAGACCAGTGATTGTATCTTCCTTTTTACTTGCGTAACTCCATAGCATGATATCCCATTAGATTATTTATTCCATGGCATCATTTAAGAGCTTTTCTGCACACATTCACATATAAGAACACTAAAAATCCCAGCAGACAACAGTCAAGTGCAAAGAAATCTATGTACCGCAATATACATTTTTAAGTAGTCATAGGGTTGCAGACATAAAACAATGTCTGAAGTGTCATACTTGTAATAAAAATGTACTTTGTTGAACAATAATTTTTGCATATAAGAAAGCTTAGAAAAGCTTAGAAAGGGTGCAATTAGGAGCTAGATGAATAGAGTTATTATTTCCTATTGTTCTTGGGAAAATATTTCATTAGTTTCACAAATACTTGAGAACAAACACAATGTTTTCATTTTCTAAAGAATAAAACACATATTACTTTACTAACATGCTTTTCAGCAAATTGTCACCCCCCAGTAATATTTTAATCTCTATCTAAACTCATTTGATTCCAAATGTCTTTGTTATCAAACAAGCCAGCACATACTCAGCAAATTCAGTGTTTGTTTTTTGCTAAATACCTTTTGCAACAATTAAATATATATCAGATCCAGAAGTCCAGGCCTCCATATATTTTATTTCTTTTGCTGGTAACTGATGAAGATCCCTAAACTCATTATTCAGCCATTGGTACAAGAGCAGATTCTGGCTGGTATTTGAAAAAGAAACTATTAAGTACATAATGCCTCCTCGGGGAAACAAGGCAATGTTCAGAGCTTTGTAAAGTGGAAGTTGATGATGGAGCACAAATACATCTTTATTCCACTGGAAAATCTGTAAAGATAGAAAATATATTTTATTATATATTTATAACAAGCACTAAGAAAAAAGAAATTAAGTATTGATGAAAAATTGGAAAGACTTATAATTAATTGAATTCCACATTTCTATGGTGGATCCTACATTACGGTGGAAGAACACTGATAAGCAACCATAAGTAGCTACCTTACTGCAAGCACCTGTGCGTGTTCTTCAGATGAGCAGGTTTATGGCCAGAAGCTACTTCTTACTATAGCTCTTTAATGGAATATATTTCAAAACAGAAATGACAGCAGCAATATAATCAAACCAAGTCTAAATTACATGTTAATATAAGGAGTGCTGTTATATTTAAACAAGTCTAGAATTTTATGTTTTATAAATCTGAAAGAGAAAGGTAACTAATTTTTCAGGAATATATACTTGCTTTTTTTTTCTTTATTTCCTTCATATTTCAAAAGAAAAATGAAAAATAACCAAGCTACCCACATCAAAGCCATGGAAGACAAGTGTATTCTAACCTGGATGGAATTGAAACTGGTGGTATCACTCACAAAAACTAAATAGTCATCTTCATCCACAGCAAAATGTTTGACAAGCGTGGTATCCAAAACAGAGAGGGTCTGTAGCTACACGGAGAATATAGCAAAAATGTTATTTGGAAGTCAGTTCAAGTTTATTCATGCACACATTTTGAAAAAAACTGTAAAATTATATATAAAACATATATAAAATAATGTAGAAAAAATTTTCATAGATGTAATTTTATAATTTTAAAAATATATGTGGGGTCATTTTACAAAATTAATATTACTTAGCATACATTTTTCAGAAAATGCTCTATGACTTCATTGCTTCCACAATTTCTTTCTTCACTTCCAAGGTCATTTTATCTCACCCTCAAAATATGACTATAAAAAATGTTAGACAACAAGCTGTAATAACTGTCATGGTTTAGGAACGGTATTTCTCCATTTAGTGTTCCCACTGAAACACTCCAAACCATGCTGCCTCTTCCTTTCCCCTCTGCAGAGGGATGGAGAGGAGAATTGGAAGAACAAAAGGTGAAGATCGTGGGTTGAGATAAGGACAATTTACTGCAAACAGCAATGTGACGAGAAAATGAACAGTAAAAATAACCATAATAATAGTAGAGGGTACAACAGAGGCAAAGATTTGTGTGTGAAAATGTCCACAACCCATCCATACATGAACTGCGTCCACACTACCCCAACCCCCGGAGGGCCCCTTTCCCCCCTTCCCCAGAAAATGACATGAGGTGGTACAGAATAACCTCTGGTTTCCAGCCATGCCCCCTCTGGCTACTGCAAAAAATTAACCCTGTCCTGGCCTAAACCAGGTCAGTAACTTACAACACTGGCTCATGCACAGTGCTCAGTTGCCATACTAGCTGAGAACAGAGCGCTTTTTCCCAAAACATGGCTGGACAGAAGGGCATCACAAAGTCCTTTCTAACCCCATTATTTAATTATTTTGTAAGTAACACATATTTACCTTCAAGAGTTTGCGTCCAGGCATGAATGCATACACACTGCTGTTGGAAGCTCCCCGACTGCTTCCTCCGTGAGTAATAACAAGGTAGGGAGAGGCATGGATTTGGAAAGACACACAGCTTTTAGGATTCCACATACTGAAATTCTGAGAGAGGAACAAAAAAGCAGAACTGAAACATCCAGGTTTTATTAAGCAGCATGGTTGGTGTCTCTAAGCAAGCATTTACCTCGATGGCAACAAAAACTCCTTTCCACTGGTAGAGAGTAGAAAACGCAGCTGGAGGTGAACGCAGCAGCACACCATACAGGAATTCTTCCGATGGAAAGAAACACCAGCTAGCTGCTGACTCATCCACAAAGCTTTGCAAGACAGACAGAACACTGATACTACCCCCTGCAATACAGTATAAGAAAAAAGGATTTGATCTTTAAGCCCTTTTACAACATTCATTGCCTTTTCATTACTTATTTGCCAAAACCAAATGTATCACGAATCACAGAATATTCTGAGTTGAAAGGGACACACAAGGATTATCAAGTCCAGGTCTTAAGTGAATGACTCATACAATGGCAAAACCACAATCTTAATATTCTTAGCACCATGCTCTAAACACCTAAACTATATTCTGAGTTGTCTCTAAATAGTTGGTAATAGGTGCACGGAAATGCATGGAAATGGTACAGCACTGAGGTCGTACTGAGAGTTAAACAATAAATTAATTTCTCATATTACATATGGGAGATGCATAGGCTATTTGAGTGTGATTCAGAGTGACTCAGTTTGAAATTTAGGTAGTGAAAAAATTAACTAGACAGGAAGATATAAGAAAGTGACAAAGAAAGTAAAAATATGTTTATCCTCATTCTCTCTGTCATCACAAGAAGTAGTCATGGCACCAAGATTCTTAAACTGCCTAGTCATTCAACATTTACAGAAAATTGTGTCTTTTACATTATGTAAGAAAAATCCAGAATTACAGGTAGTAGAGATTTTATAAATCAAATGTCTTGTCAAAATATATAAGCAACAGGAAGAGCAATACCGATTGCTGAAACTCTGGCAGCAGTGGCTGGTGACAAGCTGACTCTTCAGCAGCCAAGATCTTTTATCTAATGAATTTTGATATCATAGGAATATTATAAGTGAATTTTCATTAGGAAGTTACATCTCCTGTATGTTTGGTTACTCTGTAGCTATCCCCACTCTGAAAATAGCAAAGATGCTCCAGAGAAAGTGAACGTACTGATGCCAAACGCAGTCTCCGACAATGTCTCCCACTCAACACTCACAGACACGTTGAGCCCATTACTCCGCGAAACTTTCAAATAAACTGTAGTGTTCGCTTCTTCAACTGTGAAGACATTTGTCCTAAATTTGAGAATTGTGAAAAAAAAATTTAAGAAGCATTATTTTTATAGTATAAAAATAAGATTCTTACCATATACTTTCAGCACAGAATGTGCAAGAAAAAGAAAATACTGAATTTGCTCTGTGATGGACTAATACCGTTTAAGGTTATCCAATGTTTCTTCACACAAGACTTTGACAAAACCATGGGAAATCTAAAAAAAACCTGAAAAGAGCCAACTGTATGGGTAAAGCTGAATGATTTCTGAAAGCATCATTCCATATCACAGACTCATGATCATAGAACGGTTTGGGTTGCAAAGAACCTTAAAGATCATCTTGACCCTCCTGCCATAAGCAGGCACATCCTCCACTAGACCAGGTTGCTCAGAGCTCCACTGAACCTGGCCTTGAACACTTCCAGGGATGTGGCATCCACCACCTTCTCTTGCCAGTGCCTCACCACCCTCACAGTAAAGAATTTCTTCCTTATATCTAATCTGAACCTACTGTTTTCCAGTTTTAAGCCATTCCCTCTTGTCACTACATGCCCTTGACAAAAGTCCCTCTCAAACTTTCTCACAGGCTTCTTTTAGAGACTGGAAGGCTGCAACTGTGTCAGCCCAAAGCTGCCTCTTCTCCAGCCTGAACAACCCCAACTCTCTCAGCCTTTCCCATAGCAGAGGAGCTCCATCCCTCTGATCACCTTGGTGTCCCTCCTCTGCACTCTCTCCAGCAGCTCCATGTCCTCCCAGTGCTGGGACCCCAGGGCTGGAGGCAGCTCTGCAGGTGGGGTCTCAGCAGAGCGGGGCACAGGGGCAGAATCCCCTCCCTGCCCTGCTGCCCACGGGGCTCTGGGTGCAGCCCAGGACACACTTGGCTCTCTGGGCTGGCACTGCCCATGGCTGGGGCATGTCCAGCTCTCACCCCCAGCACGCCCATGTCCTTCAGGGCAGGGCAGCTCTGGGTCTGCTCATCCCCAGCCTGTACTGGGGGTTGCCCTGACCCACATGCAGCACTTTGCATTTGGTATTTTTAAACCTCATGAGATTCCCAAGGGCCACTTCTTGAGCTTGTTCAAGGAAAATGGCTCATTTGGTTCTGAAAAACAATCCAGAGTGAGGGTGTACCTCACACAAGCTTAAATAAATAGGTATATTATAAAATTTCTGATTCCCGGGGCACTGGTCTATGGTTTGGAATTCTTAATATCAATCCATATTAGTGAAATGTTTAGGGACTAATGAAGAACTGTTTCAAGGAAAAATGCATAGAGAAATCAACATTGCTAATGTTCTTAAGTGTCTTTCTGTTCTTCTGTATAGCAGTAATAGTATTTGACAAATAGTGTACTTTTAAAAATCATAAATTTTACAAATGGATTACTGCATTTTTTAAAGGGAAACTATTTCTATGGAATATGAAAAACTTCCTTTTAATTCAATCAGAGGTCAGTACCTATTTGTAACTGAGTAGATGCTGAAGAGCCCCAGTGGAGCCTGGTTCTGTAATATCGTAATCATAGTTTGCACTCTCGTGCCCAGTCTGGCTCCTCCAGTTGGATTGAACAGGGTGACAATAAAGTGCTCATCCAATTCTGGTTCTTCATCCAGGATTGCAGAAATATGCAGTGTCTGACAAGAAACAAGCACAGAAAGCTGCTGAGACTTGACAGCTAACAATGACAATATTATTTAGGCCATGTTGCTGTTTCTGTTCTTTCCCTGCACAGCTCTGGACAGCAGGGCAGCACAACAGCAGCTCTTGAAACTGGAGAAGGCAGGAGTAAGGCATGGACAGTTCAGACTGGGGTTCTAAAAGTAATCCCTCCCATGACCTCCATTAGTGCAACACTAACGTGAGCATACTCACTTTTGATTTTTCCCTTCCCCTCTTTCCACTTATAAGATTCTCTGAAATGTAACAGGTTTTGATCCTTTTTTCATACTTCTGTTTTGTATTTTCTCCACACATTCCTTGGTAATTCATAGTCCCCATAAAGCTACCTGATCCCCTAATGCAGCTCAGTCAAGTTGGGTTTACTTTATTTTAGCTGTCAACTGAACTATGTCATGGGCAACAGGGTAGTTACACCTCTGGTACTAGGATCAAAGAAGGAAGAAAAGACAATAGAGGAATATTTGAAATACTCTCTTCTTGATGCTTTATTTCCTCTACTCTACCATGGTGGATAAGAACAGGATTGCCTCTAGGTTGTCTCAAAGCAGCAGAGATATGTCAACTTTGAAAGGTGTTTTCACTGTCATTCTCCTCATTATCCAAAGAAGTGAAGTAGTACATGTAGCTTCACCTCAGAAAAATTATTTAGTAAGGACAGATCTGGAACTGAAAAAGCAGAGCTTACAATGTTTCAGATCTCTATTTACTTCTGCAATAAACCATATTTAAAGACGGTATTGAGAAATCTTTTACTCACTCCTTCTCACAGATCTGCTAAACTGGTCATCACTGAGATGCTAAATGCATTTTAGGATCAGAAACTGAAAACCAGTGTTTCTGGAAGGGTTTGTTTGAGATTCTACTCCCCTAGTCATAATATACTAACCTATTATTGACACACTTAAGATAGTAAATTTTCTAGCTGACATTCTTGCAGAGACTGTACAGAAGGAGTGGGATTAATACTGCCAGAAAAACAAGTGATTTTCAATTTCTAAAATTCTGAAAGCTGTTCACTTTTTGCCTTTACTGCAGCATACTCTCTTCTTCATCAAGGGATGGTACTCTCAATTCCACTGTAATTATTTACAGTAGTAAATGATGACTTAATGTCAAAGTTTGTCTTTCAGCTACATATTAAACAGATACAAATAAATGGTCCTATACACATATCATATTATAGACCCATATATTGTTTTCAGTTAACCTGAACTAT
This sequence comes from Polioptila caerulea, assembly GCA_013397295.1. Classification (NCBI taxonomy): domain Eukaryota; kingdom Metazoa; phylum Chordata; class Aves; order Passeriformes; family Certhiidae; genus Polioptila; species Polioptila caerulea. The sequence continues at coordinate 43,129 of VYXF01011039.1, forward strand.
TACAAAGAGAGAAATATTTACAGAAAAGCATACTCAATTTTTCTGCACTCCCACAACTAAGTTTATTCTGAGAATTAAGGAAAACATAGGAAAAAAATTAATACATGAGGAAACACAAACATTGCTGAAATCTTTCAAATAACATTAAAAAAAGCCTTCTTCACTTTTTGTGTTATAACTATCATATTACCTTAAATCTGACTCCCTCTTCCAGCACAATGTATCCTTGAGAAGGAGTCAAATCCACTGTTGGCTCTGAAGAATTAATTTCACTTACAAGATATTGAACAGACACTGTTCCAAATATTCCCTGAGGAGGTTCTCTAATAATATTTAATACTGCAACACTTTCCATCAGATGGAGAGCTGTTTGCTCTCTCAGGAAGAAGTGATCACTGTTATTGAATGACAGAATTCCATGTCCATCATCGTTGGCAAATATAGTAATTGTGGCTTTTGAGAAATAAATAATAGAAATATGCTTTAATTAACATAACAAAATATAATTGTATATATATAGATATATATACACACAAATAAATCAATAAACAAATACACAAATCCATTCTTTCTTTAATATATGTATATTGCTTTTACGTTCCTGATATTGCTTAACAGAATATTCAAGTATTTTGCTTTATCTAGGAAGATTTCTAGAATGAACAATCTAGACTCTCTTATTAAAATATCGAGCTTTTGCATTTTCTGATTCCTTATTTTACATATTGTATTGTTTGTTGTACATTTTTCACAGGGATGTTAAAGAACTTTCCAAATTATTTTAATAATTTACCATAGGAGCGCACTGGTGTTTTCTAAAACTTGATTATTCAGAAGAATGAAATCAAAGTGACTGAGATAGAATTCTGAAGAATGAGAACATCAAAACTATGTTTTACCTGTTGTGTTCTCCCCTAATTCCAGGCCAAATGAGGGATTTGTTAGAATTAACTGGAACTTCTCAACACCTTCAGGAATATCATCATCACAAATCACAACAACAACAGATTTATTCCTTTCTCCATCAGCAAAAAAAAGAGTCTAGCATTGAAACACAGAAAACATTGAATATTCAGTAGCTGATAATGCACAGAGAAATTTTATATCAAGGTACAGCAGAATTGCCTTAGATAGGAAGGAAAGAAGAGGCAAGAAGAGGAGTAATTTCTATGTCCCTTATAAATTGATTGAAAAAGAAGCAAAACAGTTAAATAGTTTAGCACACTGCAGAGTGAGGACAAGCAAGAGAGATTAATTTTGAAAGTTCTGTTGTGAAAAATATTAAAACTTACATGAAATCTCATATGCTCTTGTCTAAGTAAAATTATATTTGAAATAGATGTTTGAAAGTTTACAATGTGTCTTATATTTAAAAATGTTTCAGTACTAAAAAGACTAAAATAAGATGCCTTAATCTATCTCACTCTATGCAGATGATCAGAGCAATTGAAACAAGTTGATAAATCTAGCTTTACTACTGACCATTCTGCAGAATAAATAAGAAGATGTTCTTTTGAGGAAGTTGAAGAAATGAAAACTACTAGATTTAAAATTTGCTTCTTACCCTTGAGGTCACATAAAAATCCAAACCCAGCTGTGCCTCCAAATTTTGGGCATAAAAAAACACAGACACATTGCCATAAGATCCCTTGTTTCGGTATGCCATTATGGTCAGATTCCCATGAGATTCATTAACTTCAAAACTAAAACAAAAACCAAGACAAATTCTCAGTGCTCACTGAGCATGTTCTTTTAATAAGATGGTAGATAATTGTTGCATTTTCACTTAAAATCATCTCCTATACCTTTTAAGAAAAACGCACTATTACAATAAGGCATTATTACCACTTGTCTAATGCAACCATTATACCTTTTTTTTTTCCTGTAAATATGGAATTCAACTATAGGATCCTTTTCCCATACTTACTAGTGGCAGATTAAGCCTATTTATCAGCATAGATGCCTTCTTCCTAGCTCCTGGAAATCAGAGAAAAAGATCTGGGAGCTGCCAATCTGAATGCTTACATGGATGCAGAGGCTGGGGCACTGGATGGAGTCTTGAGGGAGTGATGGAAGTTCACAACACCAAAGGACAGTAATGAAAATAAGTACATAGTGGCATGAGATTTCGGATAAACATACTGTAAATGTTGGTTTCTACTGTGGGGATGATCTTTCCAGTTCCACTGAACTGAATGATGTGTTGTCATCTCAGAGATCTGATCCTATTGTTAATAGGAGTTTTACTGTTAACTGAAAATGAAAATAGTTGGGCAACACTAATCATTAACTTCCATAGGGAGTTCTTCAAGGTGACAAGACTTACTTGGTACTTTCCCATTCAACTACTCCGCTTACTCCATCATTAGCATCAATAATAATTTGAGAAGCTAAACCTTCCACATCTAAAAAGGAAAACAGATGGACAAGTATGTAAAAACAATAGAGTTCATTTTCATTATTTTCAAGAATAACAGAAGCATTTCTTTCTATCTTTACTAATTTTGTAGAAGAAATACCTAATTTTCCATTTCCAAAATGTGGAGGAGAAAATGAAGTGGACAGGATACTTAGAAAAATCTGTCCTTACTAGTTTACTGTTAGAACTGCAACACAGTACCTTGAATTATCACCATTACATTTAATGCATTAAAAAAAAAAAAAAAATTGAAGAAAATCTATGGCACAGAAAAAGTAGAAAATGAAAAAAGCAAGATTTTTTATCAAGTCTTAATTCATCAATTTTTAATTCATTGTGTATTTTTATTATCATGCTATTTAACGTTTTGCAGACTATGCCATTCTGAATATGGTGTGGAAAATGAGTAAAAAAGAATAATAAATGATCCAGTATATCACCTTGTGTTCATGTTTCAGTGCCTGATAATAAATCTTAATGGCACACACCACAGATACTACTATATAAAAATAATTAATTTCCTTTTAGTTAGTTAATGTACTGTAACATTCTATTGCCACATAAAAACACATGTATATTCACAGTAACTGTAAGATTATTGCCCATATTGCCCTGTGAAAATACTGAATAATCGATTAATGCCAGCAATTTCCACTAATTTCAGGGACCAGAACTTAGCAGTCAGAACTTGACTCTTCTGAGAGAATAATGCCTTCTTTTGTTTAAACAGCATCAGATGACTACCTCAATTTATATCAATTTACTTTTAATAAAAACTAAAAAGAAACAAAGACTGACAATTTCTACAAAATAAATTGACTCCACTAATTCTGTATTAAATATACTATTTTTAGATCCATCAGAGAGATTTCTATTAAATCAGATAAAACTGAACAAAAGTAAAAGATCACTGACAAGAATCCAAACCTGACACTATAAGATAGTGATAAACATGAGCAGCAGCTGCCACACCTTACACAAGCAGCAGAAAGGTTTAGAAATCCATAGGGATTACAGTGCATACAGATCCTTCAGCTTCCTACCTGGTGTTTTCCCTCATCATGTCATAGTCTCATCAACTCACTCAAGATATATAAAACTTTGCTTTCGACATCAGACCTTTTATGTCATATCTGGCATCTTTCCCCTCCCCTGATGCCCTCCTGCCATTTTACCCCATCTTAAGTCTTTCTTCTATCCATTAAGTTTATTCTTTTTTTTTTTTTTCATCATTCTCAAGTATTGAACATTTTCCCTTTCCTTAATTCCTTGTACTTTTGTATTAGAGTTGGGCCTTTTCTTCCATCTTTTCTAGACGATGGGATGGAGCAAGACCAGCTTGAAGAAAACAGAACTGTCCTTATATTTGCTGTTTCTACTCCATATCCATGAAGTCTCACGTCAGAAATAAAGGTCACTTAAGTTCCATGTGTTTAACTGTATGTCACAGACATCCCAGACCTACTCCACATATTGCATGCACATGGCTAATAATAAAATAGCATTTACAATATATTCCAGATGGGTACGATCAACTGTCAGTATCATGTGTAGAACATACACCACTTTTGACATTAGACACCTAGAATTATATTAAAGATTTTCTATGGGGTATGGGATTGCTAAATCCTAAACAAATGCAATGCACCAACAGGATTTGAATTCTCAATCATAACAAAGAAAATACACAAAAAAGGAAAGCAAGATTAGAAAATAGCCTGATAACAGAATTAATTGTGACATTTTATAAGGAGGACAAACTTTTGCCTCATGGATTAAAATTATTATCTAATAATCCTAAATTCATCAGAGTCAAATGGTCATGACTCAGACTTCTAACCACTTATGGGAGAAGGTAAGATTATACTGCACTCAGAACAATTTAAATCAGGAAATCCTTCATACTTTAATGTTACTCTTTTTATGTCTTAAGTTTTAGACTCGACTAATCACAGCACAGTGTCTACACATCATCAATCAGTCTTTCAAATTACCTTTCAGTCTGTAACGAATTAACTCTGTCACTTCAATATGCATGCAAAGAAAGGAAAAAAGAGTCATAGAAGATGTTAGAAATAATCAGCACAACTGATCACTGGTGCCACAGGATAACCCAACTGTCTTTATAGCCAATGGCAGCTATGCTACTGAGTTCAGCAGCAGAATGAGGACCAAAATAGGCAAACAATAAATGAAGTTCTGAGGAAATGTAGGAATACAGTAGATCATGACTCCTAAAAGTAAACCTGATAAAAGAGTAATAAAAAGATACTTCTGAAAGAGTGAGCAAAGGAACCACTTGAAGGAATTATTTGAACATACTTACTTCTGTCAATTACTTGGAAATTAAAATCACATTATCACATTGCCAATGCAACTTTTGAGATAACTGTGTTCTCCAGCTCCTAATTACTACGTAACTCCTCTATGAAAATTGTCTTGCAATTTTTACAGGCCTTTAAAAAGTAAGAAGCCAGTGTAAAAATGATTGTTTGATGCACTACAGCCTTTCTTGCAGAATAACCTGTCTCATTTTGGCTTACTTAGGAAGTGGCAAGTGGAATTATGATATGCCAGAGAAATATAATGTGCATTCAATTGATATAAATTAAAATTAAACATAATTGTTTTTAAGTTGTTTTACCCAGCCTAGGTGGGAAGGAAGTTGAATGGTTCATGATAAGTTCCACTGAAGTTAAATTAACCAAGAAGAATTCTTGCACTTCTGGTACATCATCCTAAAAAACACAAATCCAGTATATCCTTTTTTCATTTTCTTGAAGAAAAATTTACAGAATTTGCCAAAAAGCAACACAATAGAAATTTCTAACCTTATAGCAACACTAGAATTAATTTGTTTCCATTTTCCTGAAACATTTTTACATAAAATGAAGTAAGATATTTACTTGAAAAAACTGTGGTGACACTGAACTAGACATGAATAAACGTCTGCTCAATTTTCAAGGTACAAATAGCAACAACAGATACAGTAAGAGCCTGTAGCAAACAATGAATTACAATGGTCTGAATATCAGAAAATAAGGTCTTAATGAGACAGTTAAATTTCATTTAACTATAAGTAGCACTGTCTGCTGTTATTATTTGTCCTTCCATTATTTTACCATTAAAGACCAAAGCAGTCTTTCTAAATTACAATAAAATTGATAAAGTAACAAGTAACACAGCTTGGAGCATTCAGGTTCCACAATATTCCTTTTCAGCTGTCATACAAATAAGTATAGAGTGAAAGGATATAGAATTTACCTCTAGAATAGTAACATTTATGGCAGCTGATGTTTCTCCTTCTTCCAAAACCACTGAGTCAGAAACAGATACATAATCAGCTCCTGGTTCAGCCAAGGTCTCCTCTGTTTGATTACTTAAGGAGACCAATCCTGGAACTGTGGTATATGTAACATTGATAGCACCTGTTTAAAATGTGATGGAAAAAACACTTTTTTCAATTCTTATGTAATGCTCACGAGAACAGACAAAGAGATCAAATGGTCATTGAAAATAGAAAGCTTAACTATAAACCAGAGGATTAAAACACTAATTTGAAATCAATGGTACTTATTTCTTATTTCTTTCCTCTCTTAAAACACTAGTAGACACTAGATATCAAACTATTATCAGTCTCAAAAGTCATGACTAAGTGATGACATCAAGATAGTCACACTCCTTTATGAACTCAAAATAATTTAATATTTTGTCCAAGATCACAGGACTCAGAAAACATTAGGACCCAATGTATTCATATATTTGATGTGCTGTGAACTGCAAATATAACATTACATACCTGGGACATCTAATGTATTATTAATACCAGGTTTGGTGTCAAGGGAAGTAGAGTATTTCAGGAACAACTGATGTCTAGGAAAGGCTCTAAGGAGAGTTCTAAATTTAGTTTCTTTCCCATATAGACTGACATAGATGAGAGAGAGAAACAAAATTAGGGGACACACTGATAAATTTTACTAAAGGAAAAGCTAGCCTATTTTTTTTATAATAAAGCCACATCTCACTAATCTGCCGGAGTGAGTAAAATTGCAAATTTAAAGAGAATTATTCTGGAGATAAAATGACAAATGAAATTCAAAGTTAATCTGTATGAAATAAAACATAAGGTATAAAAGAATCTTCGTTTTAATAAATAAAGTTGGAGTTCAATTGAGAGATTTTACATTTACAGTGGATACTTAGAATTAATTAATAGTTTCCTAAGTAGTGTTGCAAAGGTAATTTAGATACTGATTGACATTAAAAAAGAAATGGGAAAACAGAGAAATTGCATTTAAATTTCTCTACAAATCTGTAGTGCGTCTAGATCTTGAATGTTTCTTTCAACTGATCACTTCACCTAAAAAACAGATTAAAAAAAATAAGAAAGATTATCAATGAGGTCTAAATATAGTCTAAAAATGTAAATAGAAAATGATTATGTATGTTATCTCTCAATGGAAGCCAAAATACTCAGGAAACAAATGGAAAAAAATATTTTGGCACACAGCACATTATTGAAGTTAGTTCCACTTAATTTGATTTTTAAAGGAAAACTGAATTAAAAAGAAATACAGAATTCTTAGGGGAGGCATAAACTGAATTCAGATGCATCAGTGCAACTTTTTCCATGGGATATTCCTAAACTAATCCTGTGAGATTCTGGAAGTTCATAGAGGGGATGCTTTTGGACTGATAATTCCATACAAGCTCCTTTTCTCATGTTTTTTTATTTCTTCTGGACAGATTAACAATTCAAGACAGATTTGCTGGACATAAAAGTACAACCCTAACAGCCAACTAGCTATGTCATAGCTCCTAGATCCCTTCTTGTGAAATTAAAGGTTATGGCTTCAGTTTTAACCAAAACTTAGTTTCCAAGCTTGCAGTAACGGGCCCAGAAATTCTGAAAACATCAATTGTTTACAAGATTTTTGAGAATTTCTAGCCTCCATATCATGGCTTTCACTTGTCTAATGGTTCTGAAAAAAAAAATAATTTCCCTTGGAGATGTTATACAAACCTAGAGATCCAAATTCTCTGTTAATAAAAAGTTGAACTGTTTTGTTTTCCTCTGGAAGTAAAACTACCCTGGATGGAGAAGCAAAATTCAGTACTCCATGTGGTTCATCACTAGCTTCTACTGTCAGAACAGCTTCATAACCTTGACTATCCAAAACAGCAGCACCAGAAGGAGAAACACCTGCAAAAGAATCAATGGACTACAGTTAATAGTGTTAGATAAATAAAGTTTTGTCTTACATTACGGCTATTTTTATGCACAAATGACGGCCAGTAACACTGCAAATCAAATCAAAGCAAACACATTACATGCTCACTGAATTTCACAGATGGTGTGGAATGAATATGTAATTGCATTCTGTAACAAACACGGAAATATTCAATCACAGCAAAAATTGTACACATAAAAAGTATAGAGCTCAAGACTGCATTAAGAAATGAGAAAACCTGAAGAAGCAGTGCAATATATGAACTTTCCTAAACTACTTCTATTGTAAAAGGAAAGAAAAAGTTCTTCTAGGAATTCATTATAAAAGTTAAAATTATATTCAACTTCTCAATGACTCCATTAAGAAATTACTAGAAGTGTTGCCTGGATGAAAAATTGTATTTATTTATACTTATCCTGAAGGATTACAAGAGTAAACAAATTATTAAGGCAAGTTGGCAAGGCACCTATCAGCAATATCACCCATGCCAAGTTAGTTTGGTGCTTAGACACTAATTCCAGTTTAACAAGGGATATTTCAGAAGGGATGTGGTTTCATGCTTCTTTTCTCATTATAATTTCAATGAAAGAGTAAAATATTCTGACCTCCTGTAATTCAGGGACAGTTCAAAAAGACAGCTTGATAGACAAGATTGTTCAAAAAGATAAAAATATCCATTTATTTTATGACACCTGTAACACAGGTTTACACGAATATACAGAAGAGTCAAGCCTATTTCAATAAAATGTGAACAAATTTTGCATAGTTCGCAACATTTTCAATATTCTTAGTCCTACACTTCTGAAATGGTTTAATACACACAAAACTGTTACACCACTAAACAGCAAGTTTAGATATAGCAGTCTGGAGTTCTGCATTACCTTCTGTTTTGATGTTGTATAGGATGATCCGGTATTCTTCTTTTTCTTCCGGAATATGGTCATCCAGCAAGTGGACGTATAATGTTGTATTCAGTATCCCCTAGAAATGTTATTGACAAACGGATTAGTCATCAGACTAATGTTGTACAGAGTACAACTAACACCACTCATTCATATGTAGTTTGAGCAGTACTTTAAAAAATGTCAATTTAAAATACTGAAAACTATAAACTCCCTGCAGTTTAATCATATCAAGACAAAGAAGACTGCTATAAAAACATACTTGTTTTGTCAACTCATTTCAAATTACAACATCCTCTTGTAGCCCATAGATTTGCTTAGGGACTCACCTCAGGAAAAAAGAGAATTCCAGAATAGCGTTCAAAATTTTGTTGTACTTTATGTCCAACTATCTTCCACTCAACAGTAACATTTCCTAGTCCTGGGGCAGTCCTAACAATATGGAATTGCAGTTGTTCTCCTAGGAACAAAGGACAAAACGCAATATTTTGGGGTTTCCTCTTCTACAATTAAACTATTAAAATGAAAATGAAACAATATGAATCACAGTTAAAGGTATTTTTTAAGTAAAAACTTAGTATTTTTAATAGTGAGTTTCCTAGTAGTTATGTAATACCTTTTTTTTTTTTTTAATATTGAAACAACCCCACCTGAATCTAAACTCTTTCCTTGTAGATTTTTATGAATTTAGTTCACCCTTGGAAAGAACTATCAAAATATAAAGGAACCTGGCACATATGCATAACTGCTACCATAGCATGCAGAAAATGAAGAGCAGTATCTGTTTGTGAACTACACACAGAATAAATGCTCTACACACAGCTTTAACTTTTTTTTTAGTTTTCTACAGCAGCTAACTGGCAAGCAATAGACATGTTCCTAATGTTTGCAGAGTCTTGTGACTTTACACAGTGCATGTGAAAAAATGCTTGTAGTCACCTGCAAGTTCAGTTTATGGGAGTTTGAATTTACAAATGTTATCAGTTTCTGGACGTTAGAAAACATCCAGAATAANGGCGTTAAAAAACACCAAAAAAAAAAAAAAAAAAAAAAAAAAAAAAAAAATCACAACTTTAAAAGGACAGTATTTAGAAGGAAAACATTAATGTTTTGTAATTTAAAGTTCATTTTTAATAATTTATTATAATTACAGAGATAGTAAGTATCAAATGAAAATATGAATCTATAAGAAGTAATTATGGTATTTTTCCCACATTTAAAATATTTAATCAAATGGTCACTTAAAGAATAAACTCCTTAGAAAGTTTTGAAAAATTACGAAAATTTGTATCATTATAAAGTATGAAACATCTACACACCTTTATACAAAATAAATATTTGATATAAATTAAATATTTAAAATATGGGCATGTAAAATTACATATTATATTAATATGAAATAGATCAGCAGGTAACACTAGTAAAATTATACAATACATTCACATTAGAGATGTCTACTTATAATATATAAGTGCATTGATTCTGTATGTCAACAGCATTTTTCTGGTTCACAGAATGGAAGTTTGCCAGTATCTAAGTGCAGAATTAGTTTTCAAGGACATGAAATACACAGAAACTTGTAATATTGAGGTGATTGGAAATAATCATGTAAACTCGGGTCCATCCTCAATTGACTGAAAATTACTTAGTGTTGCTACAAGTGACTTGATTCTTTTTTTTTTTTTTTCTGTTGCAAAACTGGGAATAATTCCATCTTTTAGTTTGTGTTACGCACACACTTAAAAGCCACCCTTTTGGGAAACACTGAGATACATCTGTAAAAGGCAAAGAGCAGATGTGGTGTTAGTCCACAGATGTTCCTAGTCCATGGCATACAGAATTAAGCAGCACAGCTACTCTCATTGACTGTAACTCAAAAAATACCAAACTGGGATGTTTATCTGGTTATTCTGGCATCTTATATTGAATGACAGTAATGTATATCTAAAACTGGCAGAAAAAAATTGATCACTTTCTGGACATCTTCTCTGTTTGGTAAGGAAATATTTGGGAGATGCCAATATATTTGCTACAAATTAGATAGATATGAATAACAAACTTCAAAAGACCTTAATATAATAAACTGAAAAATACAATTGTGAAGAGGTAATACAAAAATTGTATATAGTAATTTTCCAATACATAGAATTAGTATGTTGCCAGTCTTGTAATTTTACATTTAAGCCTTGTTTTAAGTTACCCCACCCTAGTTCACTAGTTCAAAATTTATTGACATCACAAGAATTCTGCTTCTACAGTCAGGTATCTGAGGACAGATTGACAATTTACAGGTTCCCCTAAGGCTAATTTTTTATATCATTAAACACTGCCCTGAAATCTGTTTATCCCATTTGAGAATTTTGCACATCTACTGCAAACAAATAAATATTTGACAGAAAAATAATTACCTTAATATCATCACAGACCACACAATATAGACAAAGGTTATTTCAATGCAACTTTATGTAATACAACAAATTTTCAGTGAAGACTGTAAAATAGTTCAAGATACACTGTAATCCTGATAGTGAATACAAATACCTGAACTTTCTCTCACAACGTATTTTCTAATGTCTCCAATCTGCTGGGTTGGTCTTTAAGCAAAAACAATTCTAATACAAACTTATTTTTCTCTTTCCTCACCAATCTTCAGTTTTTCAAATCTTTCCTCCCCACAGGGATAAATAATATGAACAGCTTGAAAAAAATATAGAGTTGCTTAACAGAAACTCTTCAATAATATAATAAATGGGAAAGATAACTCTATTTGGATTTATGTCTGATAACGTTTGTCTTCATAAGAGAAAACTTGATAATGAAAATGAAGTAAAAACACTAAAATCATAAGAAGGCCTTAGCTCATTCCCTTTTTTTAATCAAAGTGAACTAGTTTGGCTGGTTTTTCTTGCTATAATGCAAAAATAAACTATTTTTCCCAAGCTGAAGGAACTGGAATCAGTTATAGCACTATATACTATATACATACAATATATATGTACTATATATAGCAGAGTATTTCAGTTCCAGATAAAAGTTTTCAGCTTCAGCATGCTATGACCAATATTTAACCAGTGGTAAGTGTATAAGGTCTTTGTAACCTTGGGGAATGAGATGGTTTGTATTAATTCCTTGAACTCATTAACAGCTGCTCTTAGACTGCCAGACTGCAGCTGGCTAGTCAGGCAGACCAGAACCATTAATGTGGAATAATAAAGGATGGAAAATGGGCACAATAGAATTAACACAAACTGTATCTAAACAAAACCCAAAACTTTATGGCGTCCTCCCATAATAGGAAAAAAAACAGACCATGATCTTTTGAGACAGACTTTTTCTTCTGACAAAAAATCCAGTGCACATGTTCCTGGACAGCAAATTTTTGTTAGTTTTCTCTACTCATCAGTTTATACAGCAGAAAAATTTGACACTGCAATACACTGAGATTCCAGCAAAGGCTAACAAGAGCAGTCACCATTTGTATTGTTACTGTCCTATGAAGAACTGTACCAAACCCTAGGTAAAACACGAAACATGCTCTCTTAAAACACTAGTAGACACTAGATATCAAACTATTATCAGTCTCAAAAGTCATGACTAAGTGATGGCATCAAGACTGTCACACTCCTGAAATAAACTGCCATAAAAAATATGAAGAGAAACTTTAGAAAGATGAAAAAGCTTTTCCTATTTTTTTTTCTGTGGGAGTATTTTCTAGATAATGTAAAATTAATTTTAGGTCAGGGATAGATAATATTTGCTTAAGATTAGCAATTGGTTTCTATGATGGGGGTTATATACAGTTCTGGAATATGGTATAAATGAATGAGAAATGCTAAAGGGAGTTTAGAAATGCAATGCCAATAGAAGCAAGGCATAACCTTCAGAAAAAGGAAGGGAAAGAACAAATGTTGAAATATGGGTTTGGAAATGGTCTGTTAATCTTTTTCCATAGATTTCACTTAAGTGCTATGTTTTCAAGAGTTAAAAATGCAAAGAAACATGTGCTATGTATGTGGTTATTCTCTGTATGCTGGCATTATCCGAACAGCAATACAAACACTGAATGTTCATCAACAGAAAGCACAGAGCTGGAAGCTCATGGTAAACAAACTGAATGTATTCAACACACAGAACCCACCTTCACGACCAATAACAGACCTTCCAGCTGTCTGGAAGCTAATGATTCCTGCCACATTGTCACTTGCCAGGATAACCACTGTGACAGTGTCAAAACTGGGCAGAATCCTACTCCCTCCTTCAGTATGCACCAGGCTGATTATGATGCTTTCATCATCCTCTGGCTCTGGATCATCTAAAATGGTCATTGTGACCATCTTTTTTGTTTCACCTAAAAGTAGAAGAACATATACATACTTAAGTGTTCACATGAAAATCACCTTTTAAAAAGATGCAACCATCTACTCTAGTAGTAAATACTTAACTAATATAAAAAAAGGACATGATTTATTTATTTACCTGTCTAGAAGTTATTGAATGTTGCATGTTGTTACAAAAATTTATTCAATTCCTGTGATATTTGGCAATATAATTAACAAATTATTAAATATACTCTGTAGAAATTAACAATGTCAACATAATTTCTGAATGCCTAGAATTCTTATTTGCTTTATAAGTCCTCTGGCTTTCAAATTTTACTTAGAAAAGGGGAATATAATTCTTGTAAAAAAAATTACCAAGTGAATACATTTTCTGAGGCACCACATACAGACATATGTACATGAAATTTGACTATATATTTACTGGATCAGGAAATGCATTAAAGTGGGCTGTCATTGTATTAGTTACCTGTCTTCTGGAATATCAAAGAATTACAATGTAAGCAGCAAACACAATCAATTACCAGTCACTATAATACATTACAATTTGCAACACTATCCTATTGGTCATTGTATGTGCATAACCTACGTTAATAATTATATCAGTTTACCATACACTTTTTTTTTTATATGGCCTTTCCAAGTATTTTGAAAATAGATTTAGTAAACTTATAAACACTAATATAATAACATGTCAGTTTCAAAATCACTCCTGGCAACCTTTCATTTGAGTTCAGATGATTTAGCAAGCTAAATGTACACTAGAATCATTACTATACTCCCATAAATTGTTTTCAAAACAACTGTTCAATCATCTCAGACTTTGAAAATATAAAATACATCCATCATGTTGCACAGGGCTTAAATAATTCCTGCCATAAACTTTTCTTCTTTGCAATTTTTTAACTATCCCGCTATGTCATGAAGTCAATACATCTCAGAATCTAAAAAGATATATCATTAAAAATTAGTACTGTATGGACTGAAGATTAACAAAAGACCACTTAGACCTGATTTCCATTTTCATTATCTTTGATAAAACAACTATTATTTGATAAAACAAGCATTATTCCTTATTTTTTAGTAAAAATGTTATCTTTATAATCCATATTGCAGTATTTCTTAAAAAATACCTAAATATTTATGCTTTTAATTTTTTCAGTCTTTGTGGTCTTTGTGTGTGTGTTTGGTTTGTGTTTTCTTAAGTTTTAGGCAAGAGAAGTTAGTGCTAAACCTTGCCTCACCTTCAGCAAACACCAGAATCTCACCAACACCCACAAAATCCAAGTTTGGGGTAGCAGTTCCACCAACAACACGCCATTCCACTGCCACCTGTCCCAGGCTGCCTTCTGTCCTGTGTATCATGAGCTGCACGTTGGCCTGAGGGCGTTCTTCTACTTCAATATAAAGACCTTTCTCTGTTGCATTGGGACTTACACTGTAGATCTTAAATACTCCAAAGGCATCCCCATTCATCATTATGGTAACTATGGAAGTATTTGGCTGTCCAATAGTTGGTTGATTTTTTAATGTGGCTGAGATGTTCAATAGTTCAACTTTCAACAGGGATATAGTGAATTTTTCATCCAGCTCTGGCAGGTTGTCAGGGAGTATGGTGACTGTGAGATTTGCAAACTCTTCCCCTTCCTGCATGATGGCCCACTGTCTTGTGACAGATTCGTAATCACTACCAGCAATGGCTTGTGTGCTAAACAGAATGGATGTACTGCTGATGTTTTTCTTGTAGGTCCATAATCCTGACATATTAGTTAATGGCCTGATCTCTGTTGTCAGCCAGAGGCAGAGAGGAACCTCAGAGGCACTGGAAAATGTAAAGGCTGAACATGCTTGTTCTTTTAGGCACTGAGTTGCACAGGCATACAGTGGGTCACTTGCTGCTGACACATTCACTCTGGTCTTGGATGGCTGGTCAGGAATTCCTTGCACAGGAGACTCGTAATAGGCCAGTATATCCTCACCTTGCTCGATGGCAAGAGCTACAATGTCAGTGTCAGAAGTGCTGTAAAATATTTGCAGCTGACCAAACCTTCCCCCGCTAAAAGACATTAAAATAAAAATGTTACGTTAGCTGGTAAAACATATCTGATATTCTGTATGTTACTGGGTTAAGAATAAAAATAAGCAAAATTAACTAACGCCTTCTGAATTGCTGAAAAGTTACAAGTAGCTAAATAAAGTTACTGCTCTTGAAGCTAGTACCAGAATAACTGAGTATTTTGCGTTTTTGAAGAGCCAGTTTGATTTTTTTATAGCTTGGGTAGCAATCTGTTAAGCATGCATGTTTGCAAACACTTGTTTCTAGGAGTCAACTCAGTCTTCCTAGGATTGTCAAGGAATAAAAAGCCTTTGCTGTCTAGCACTATTGTCATTCCTCTGAGGTGTCCTCAGGATATCATATTTCACGTGCAAATCTGTTCACGTGCAAATCTGTTCTGCTCTTCATTTTGTCTTCCATTACACAACATTTTATAAATTTTTCCCTCTAGCTCACATCACACGAACAGGCTGGTTGGCAGCTTTAAATGGCTTGAGTATTTATCAGGCAAAATAAAACTTCAAGTACACTGTGTACACTGGGTTTACACTACAAACATTTATTACATTGGCACTTTATGTACATTTCTAACAAGCACACATCTAGTTCAAAATCAACATATATGAAAAAAAAAAGAGAGCTAGCAGAACAAGAAATTGATGCAAATACCTATACGAGGGCATGACATTTAAAATTATTGCCAGAAAAATACCCAACAAAAAACAAACCAAACCAAAACAACAACAACAAAAAAGAGATTCAAAATCAGCCAATATTATACAGACCTTCTCCTGACTGATATATTTGCAAGTAAATTTGTTTCTAGTGGCTCCTGAATTCGATATGAGGATTGATGAAAGAAAACTGTGCCATAAGGATTATCATTGGCAGGTATAACAATATTTG
This sequence comes from Polioptila caerulea, assembly GCA_013397295.1. Taxonomy (NCBI): domain Eukaryota; kingdom Metazoa; phylum Chordata; class Aves; order Passeriformes; family Certhiidae; genus Polioptila; species Polioptila caerulea. The sequence goes on from VYXF01011039.1 coordinate 58,980, forward strand.
CTGTGCCATCTAACCCAATAGCACCACCGTTGGAGGCCTGAGTTAATTCTACATGGACAATCTCAAAAAGAAAAAAAAAAGAAAAACAAATAATGCAGCTAAATTATTTTTGCTATTTCTAAGAATAATTACAAGAAAAATTAAATCTCAACTTGTTGCAGCTTCCTGTTGTAACATTTCTTGCTTTGATCGGCACGCATTTCTTATACAAGTTAAAACTCTAATAATGTTCAAGAGAGACATAACTGCTCGACTTACTTCTTCTATTTCTGGAACATCATCAGCCAGGATTTCCAACAGTAACATCTGAATGGCTTCTCCAGGGGCAAAAGTTATATTACCCATGGCAACTTGCAAGTCATCCTCAGCAGGATGTCCATTAATGGTAGCAGCCCACTGAACAGTAACATTACCCAGTGTTCCAGCATTGCGGATTATTGGCAGATTTATGGTTACTGATCCAAAGTCAGGCTCTTCCACAGTGAATTCGGTATTCTGAAAAACTGGCATACACCATAGGGACATGTAGTGCATTAAACTGAAAGTAAATATATGATTTCCTGAAGTACAGAGTTTTATTTTACTTGCTTGCATTTACTTGTACAGGTAAATCCCTTTTAATTATGTTTAAACCTAAAAGCGAACTCAATACTCATATTTTCATCTGCAGAGAAAATTAGCATGAAAATTAAGCCCTCATGCAAAAAATCTATTCCAATTATTTGAGGCTAAACATGAACTGTTTCTGAGGTCTTAGAATACAATTTCATAATAATTCCCAGCAAAGAAACTCTACCAGATTTCATGTCACTTATTGAAGAAATAAATTAAAGCTATTTAACATGGACTATGTTAAAAAGAAATCACAGAATGAGTCAGGTTGGAAAGGACCAGTGTTGAACATCTGATTCAAGCTCAAGGATGGTCATCCCAGAGCACATGGCATAGGAGTGTGTCCAGCCAGTTCTTGGATGTTTCCAGTGAAGGAGACTCCACAATCTCTCTGGGCAACCTGTTCCAGTGCACCATCACCTGCACAGTAAAAAGGTCTTCCTCATGTTAAGGTGAACTTCCTGGGCATCAGTTTCTGCCTGTTGCCTCTTGTTCTACTGCTCGGTGCCACTGATCAGAGCCTCCAAGAGGCTCAATCCTTTTGTTATATTAAAGGCCCATTGCTCCTTTATTACATGTTCTAATTCAGTTCATCTTATCTCTTTCTTTACTCTCTACACGTACAGTTCTGCTTCTGAATGTTTTTATTCAGTTACCAAGCAGCAACTCCCCATAACCC
>VYXF01011039.1:60287-87188 GCA_013397295.1 Polioptila caerulea
AAAAAATACTAACAGAAGAAAGAAAACATGTACTCCTTTACCAAAGGATCCAAATGGGTCATCAGAAGCCTCTATAGTTATGACTGCTCTTGTCAAAGATCCAAGCAAGGCTCCTCCTGTTGTTTGGTTCAGCAGCTGAACATAAAATGACTCCGCAAGTTCAGGATTGATATCATTAATTATATAAATTGGCACAGCTTTGCTTGTTTCCCCTTCTAGTAAGACAACATCGGATGAAGCTACACTGTAGTCTTCACCTAGATTTGTAGATGAAAAAACCCAAAACAATAAAACCCAGATAATATCAATGCTTTCTGGTTCAGTTTGGTGAACATGATCAGTAATACCTATCTTCTCTTTGCTTATACATGCACTTCTCTGTGTCTTTATGGGGTCTTTATCTTTAAACACCAAAAGTTTTTTGGGGCTTTTTTTGTTTGTTTGTTTGATTTTTTTACATCCTATTGCCTTTTAAATGTCTGGATGGATCAAAATAAAACTTGGTTTGACCAAAAGAGAGTTTGCACTCTTAGACCAAGAGGTAGTTACAAAAAGTCCATTATTGTCTGCTGTTTAAAAGGTCACACTACCAAGATGTTTCTGTAAATCTTTGATTTATAATTGCTTCCAGCTTTCCAAGAGATTAAAGTGAAAACAGAAGCACCTTGTCAAAGTAGACTTCAGTAAAGAACACATTTTATGTGTCAACTTCACTTTAAGCAACTTGTCTCAACTGTCTAGAAGAATATCTGTGATACACTAGATCAGAGCTCTGCTTCAGAAACTAATTGAAAGCATACTCTGATATAAATCTAGCTACACATTTAATTTGTAACACTCTTTTACATAAAAATGAAATTAAAAGTTCTCAGAGCATGTACCACCCACCTATTCAATTTGGACATAGCTGAAATACAGTGCACTCAATTTATAACTGTCTAAGTGATCCTACAGGCTTCATAATTTTTCTCCTTAATGTACTTTCTCTACAGCAGGAACCAACCGGAGAAGTTTATGTTCCATTTTCAGAAGTAAAAGTCTCCTTGGGCTTTGATAGATTTTTCCCTATTTGTTTTACAGCTGAATCCCCAGCTCTCACTTCCTCTCCAATAAGCTCAACTAAGCAATACAGGATAGGTTTAAATATGAACATGGGACTAAACTGTTTTTACATACACTACTATAGTATTTTGGGGGGTAGGGTGTGAAGGGGAATTTAAGTGGTGGTGTGCTACCAAGTAAACAAACACCCCAATTCCTTCCATCATTTCACTTTTAGATTCTCCAGTGATAATGTGTAAACTTTCCCCTAGGTCTTAGATTCATATTTCCTTAGAACAGTCAATGTCTTACTACTTTATATTTCATACTTGTTACATAATAAGAGCATTCATTACACTCTCGTTTGTTTCAGCTTTTACACAGGCTGCATGGTTCCGCTATTCTGCTTTCTTACCAGCTGTTGCAGTTATTGGCATAGCTTTAAATTTCACAGAAACATCTGAAAATATTCCCCCAGTTCTGGTCACATTAATGATTGGTCCAACATAGTTTTCAGCAACTCGCACAGCTGCAGCTGAAAGCTGAAGTGTTCCAAAAGCATCATCATTGGCATTGATAATCACATGAGCTATTGTCTCACTCACTAAGCCAAGTCGAGGAGAATTTATAACTGAAATAAAAAGAAAACTTTGTGAGGGGTATCTGAAATACTTACATGTGAGTTTAGCTGTCTGTAGTTTTCATGAAAATTATCTTTTTTATAACTGGACAAAGCATAACGACAAACCACATCAAAATACATGTACTTAAACTATATTCTGGCAGAAAATATGAATATTATTCTACTATGCTGTGGAGCATAAAAGCCATATCTTTTTGAAAAGATAAGGTACTGTGTTTGTTTTTTTTTTAATTTATTTACCCATAAGACTAATAGTAAGATCAATAAAGCTCAGAATAATTTCAGCTTTACTCTTTCTTGATAGGATGAAATACAAGTAAGATTTCAACTCCAAGTGGAATGATATTTGAAGTTACCCCTTAATCTGTGGGCAAGGGCAGCAATTAAACATGCAAAGAATCTTTGAAGCACAAATCAGGCTGTATTTATCTGAATGAGAAATTATGTAAAAATTGTCAACACTAGGAAAGCAGAACATCACTAATTCTACGTAATTTTTTTTAATAAGACTTTTTTATATTTTAATAAGAAAAACTAGTTATTTCCTACTACTGAATTTCCAGAAACAATGCTAAATGAAGAGGTATTAGTGCACAAACAAATACTGTTACATATTTGGCCTGAAAAACCTTGGATAAGACAATGCAAAAAGGATAAAGAAATGCTTATGCTATTCCAATAAAATAGTGTGCCAAAGGAAATAAATGCCAACAGGCACAAGTCAGGTAACTAAGAGATACTACACAGAGTTTGGCAGGGGTAAAGAGTTCTTCATATATCTTGCTGCATTTTCTTCTCTTACATATAAAAAACTAACCTTTATAGTTATATTGTAGGTTATATGTAATACACTTACTTGGCCGATCCTGAACTTTCTTGATCAAAATGACACTGCTTAGCTCCACAAAAACAGATTCTGACCTCTCAGGGTCATCATCATCCAAAATAGGCAAGGATATTGTGGCCTCAGTTTCATTGGTTGCAAAGATCACATAACCTGTAATGGGCACATAGTCTTTTCTCTCTATTGCTCTGACAACATCAGATGGAAGAAAGGGCAACTTTTCTTCATCACCAATAGTTCTGTATTTCACCATTACTGTGCCAAGCAGACCACCGCATCTTACAACCGTCAGAGAGATATTTTTTGTTTCTTCCTCAACTTTTATTGGTCTGTTTCGCTCAGAAAATATGAAGACTCCATATGGATCATCATTTGCTAAAATAGTTAATGTTGCATTAGTATGATATCCAAGACGACCAAGAGAGACATTGATGATCAAAACTGAAAACATCTTATCCAATTCGGGAACATCATCAGGAGAAATCTGTAACGTAATATTTGCTCTCACTTGTCCAACACCAAATGTTACATTCCCATCTGTAGAGACCAGGTCGTTGGTAGGATCACAGATTACAATCCACTGCAATGTCACCTGAGACAAGGCCCCATGACTTCTCACAACCTAAGAAAAACATACAAAGATGTGCATATTTTTGTTCTACAAGAAAGAAGAACACAGAAGTGTGAAATGCAATTAAGCAAAGACAACAACATGATGAATTAAAGATACATCTATGTTTTAAAAACGTGATTTTTATTATCTTAGCCCTGCAGAACTTGTATTATCAACGCTTATTTCAAGACAGTATTTGATTCTACATAAGTAGAAGACTTTAAGTTTATCAATATCATAATTATTATTTTAGTTTCAAGCTGAATAACACACATAAGCAAACACTGCATGACTGGCAAAACAAATGTCCATGACAAAATTGTTATAAACCTCATAGACTAATGACAAAAGCGCCAGAGAAACTAACAAAAACAGACAGAAGAGTACGATATGTGACTCAAAGCTTTCTAACCTGCAGCACAACATTGCTATCCCCATCTTCAGGCTCAGTTCCATTCACCGAAAGGGACTCAGCACTGAACTCAAACACACCGTGAGCATCATCAGAAGCCTCAATAGTCACAAGGATGTGGGATGCAATTCCCAAGCTAGCTGTTAAATGCAAGTTCCAAATAGAGTTACTTTTCTGTCATGTTTTCTTACATGGGAAAAAAACAGCTAAAGAAATACGCTGCAAAAATATAAAAGAGAATATGAAGCATCTGTGCTGTTTGTTTTGCTTTTTTTTTTTTTTCTTTTTTAAATGCATCGTAACCCTCTGTATGGAAAATGATGTGACTTTCAGTAAGGCAGTCCTCTCAGTCCTTCTATGGAACTATGCAACAAAAAAAGAGTATTATTTTAAGAGAGGAACCAAAATAAAATTAGATGTTTAATGAATGAAAATGGAGCAGCATTTAGGACAGTGAGGAGTTATATGGTAAACCATAGTATAAGAGGAAAGACAAGATGAATGCAGGTCTCATCCTAACATAAGCTGGAATGAAAGACAAAAAAAACCAAAAAAAAAAAACCCACCAAGTCAAGTAAATCCTACTTCTAAAGATATTGTCTTGGGTGACATAACTTGCTGCTCAGAGAGAAAAAGAGCTTGGCACTTAAGGAAACTATTTCTGGAAACAAGTTAAAGGGAAACAGAATGTCAAAAAAAAACCCCAAAAATTAAAAGAAGAAAGAAATAAAGAAAAAAAAAGAAAAAGAAAAAAAGAGCAAAAATAAAAAATAAAAAAATATTACTCTGTTGACATATGGGTGGTCATATAACATTTTTATGTCTGCAGGTTTTAATTTGAAGTCCTATATGCATAGAGTTTTCCCATATATTCTGTTATTTCTTCATTTGGTAATTTTTTTCAATTGAAAATTATAACTTTTTTTCTGCATATCATGACATAAATAGAAATGTGAAGAAATGAAAAAGGAAAAATGAAAAATAGTTAAACTATTTAACTGAAAAATCTAACATGACCGACTTTTCTTTAACAGTATTTTTGCCTTGAAGGGATCAAGATTATACATAGAATGGATCAAAGCATACAATCAGGTAGTTTTAAAATTGCCTTCAATTTAAAAAAAAAAAAAAAGGGGGGCCTTTGCTTTTTTTTCTCCCAGCAAAATTTGACAATGTTCAGACAAAGATAATTTTATAAATTTTAATTCTGCAATCACTATATATGTTCTACAATAACATAGTTTTGATTATATAAGAACCTATTCTCTGCTTTACGTTAAACACTGCTAGTGAAATTACTCAGAAATGAAAATGGAAAGGAATTTTTTTGATAAAACTTTATGTTAAATCTAAATTAATAATCTCTAACCTCCTGTAAAGAAATTTGTATCAAGCATAGTAATTTATGACAGCTATTACAATTATAAATAAAATATAGGATTAATCAAAAAAGCTTACCATGTTGAGGAACAGTTGAAAGGAAGAAATCCATGTTTCCATCACCACTACCACTTCCATCATTTCTAAAGAGCTCAGCAACTTTAAGATGACAGACATACAGATATACACACATATATACATTTATAAATAAAGGGAGAGCAGAAAGTAATTTAAACATTTCTGGACATCACAAAAAGACAGAGACGTATTCTAGGAAAGTGTCAGTTTTCAAAATGAAAGTATACAGAATTTCTGCTAAAAGCCAGAAAAAAATACTGAATATGGTACCTCTTGTTTAATTTATTGCATTGGAAACAGGAAAAGGAAGTCAGAAGGAGAGAAAACATATACAATTTTCTTTCATCTTTTATTTTCCTTTCCTTCTGTGTTCTTTCTCAATCCTAATGGAGATATTAGAAATGAGGTAGGGAGGAGAGAGAAGTAGTAGCTAGACCCTGTCAAACTCTCTTATTCTAATATTTTCTTAGAAATCAAAAATTTGTGTCAGAAAGTTGAAAAAAATCAGCAGCTTAACTGATGGAGCCTTTACCCTAAGTTTTGTGCTTGCAGTGGTGTTGGAAATCTCAAAAAGATTATATTCTGGAGGTATCTGCCTCTAGTAAATTATCAAAGTCAGCTGTAAGTTTTCTAACCAAAAAAGTCAAAGAGAAAAGTTCATTTAACTGAAACAACTACTTGACGAAAAATTCCACATGCATGAAAGCTCTGAAAGTTTTATCAAAAGAATCCTAGCACCATAGATCCACGTTGCAGCACAGACATTCATGTTAATATGATCTAACTTTCCAGAAGGCATCACACTTGCAATTCTGAATTGCTTAGAAAAAGAATAGCAGTTAAAAAGGCATTTTATGTCTCTCAATATTTTGATTTACTTCTCTTCCTCCAACCAGAAGGAATCTCCCTTAAAAACATTTTGCAACGGAAATAAAGTCCGTAAAGCAAAAGTCATTTTACATGGCAGGAGCACTGATACTTGCCACCACTTGCCAATGTCTCTCAGCAGGATTTACACTAGCTTCCAGCTAGTTCTCCAACACAGCTAAACTCCCCAGGCATCTCAGACCCCAAATTTTTTAAATGTTATAACACATTTGAATCAGTTATGAGCCAGTTTATTGCAATTTCTCCAATTTCACTCAAGCGGTAGTATTGGATATAAAGGATATCCAGTAAGGATATAAAGCACACCTTTGGCCATCAAAACTTTAAAAAAAAATTACATTACTTTAATTCTCTCTACCAACTATGTAATTATTTAATTTAAAAATCAGCAATTGCCTTTGAATGCTTGGTGGTAATATGCTTTCTTTGAGATCTGGTCCTTTACAGCAGTGATTAACAAAAATCTGAAGGACAGTTTTTTTCCTAAAAAGAATTGCTGCTGTCTGGAGGGTGTGTTTTTAGAAATAACATGGAAATAGTTCACAAGGTTAGATTTTAAGGGATGAATAAAGACCACAAAAATACAACCAGTGGATTGACTTATGTGCCTTACCTCCTCCCTCTGGGTTCAACAGCTCCACTTTAAAAGTTTTTTCTAGTTCAGGTATAGAATTGTCAGTGATGTTAACAGTAATGTACTTGTATCTTTCTCCAGGCTGAAATTCCATTGAGCCCCAAACAGCCTGAAATATGACAGGTCTTCACAGTTTAATTCAAGTTCAGTGTTTTCAACCAAATGAAATAAGAAATACAACCTCAATTCTTTTTGTCTTTATCGAAACATCTACTTTTCTTTACTTTAACTTTAAAAAGTCTGCTGAGTCTTTGTTATAAGAAATAGCAATCTAAATTCACTGAATTATGAGCATCTTCATTTATCTACATTTTTTCTGCACAAACAGCAGTCAGACAAGCAAACAGGTACTTATAAGACATCTTATTGAATATGTACAAATCCTAGTATGTACAAATATAATCTTCACCTGCATAAGCACCTGTATGGTCATGTAAAGTCTGATATACTTAGCAACAATAAAAAATATCCATTCTTATTGCATGGAAATTTTCTTAAGGATATCAAAATTAACTCAGAGAAAACACAACATTCTGCACAGAAAGGAGGCAAAAGGCACATAGTGATTTATATTTTTATAGTGACTACTATGCATCTATCACAACACCGTAATAAACTCTTTCTGTGAAAAGAATCTCAGCTGATCTAAAATATTCAAACTGATGGCTACTTCCAGGACAAATAGCTCTAATTAAATTCTAAAATAATTACACACCTTGGCAATGGCTATACCTGATAATCTTTAGGACTGAAAGCTGTAAGTGGCACCGTCCTGTATTCCATAAGAACTGTTCCAAGAAGCCCTTGTGCACGAACTACCAACAATCTGATGTGTCCAGCTTCTTCTTTAACAGTGACATGGGGCACAGTAGAGGCTGGCAGAATCATTTCATCACTGGGCTCAGGAGGTGGCCCCACTGAGAACTGCAGTAGACCTGAAAGACAGAAATTATTATTTACATGGCTTCTCATACCAAATTTAAATTAAAATAATAATATAAAAATATTTATAATATCTATATTTAATGTTTATGAAATTTAAAAAATGTTAATATGCCTTTAGGACTCAGTCATGCTATTTCTAGGAATGTGCTATGTACCATTCTCTCTCTCACTGATATTTCTGTTAGTCTTAAAAAAAACATGTTAAAAGAATGAATTCAACTCTTCCCAAAAGAACCCAAATGTCCTAATATTGAATACTTATTGGTATAATAATAGGCATGCTTAAATGTCTCTCTCTGTTACAAATTCTCATTTCACAAAAACTGGCATAAAATCAACAATATGCAATTTGGTTTTCTTGCAAAAGGGGATGATCACATGTTTGGTCTAGGCAGCTTTAATGCCTTTTTTGTAAGAGTAAGTAATTTGACTTTCATTCTTGTATAAAATTTATGAATTAATCTCAATTTACATAAAGTGTATACTTGACATTGCTTCCTCATCTATCTAGGCTAGGCAATTTTTACCTCTTGAGCTAGAAGTATACATAAATCTGCAAAAAGACTGTATCATCTTCAACATTGTTACCATATGGGTGGTCACTGGCTTTAATGCTGATATCAGTAGTTTCCTTTTCAGGATCTATACTTGCTCCACTGGTAGGAGTTGAACCTACTTTTCCATCTCCAGACACTGCAGAGACTAATGTCACACGGAAATATTCATTTAGCTCCGGAATGTCATCATCAATAACATGCAAATTTAAGACCTAAAGAAGGACCAAATCATGGAGAAATCAAACTGTGCAACATACATCCCTTAAGAGTTTTATGACCCTTTAAACAATAAAGTTTTTAGTCAATCAGCTGTATCTGCTGTGAGTTCACAAAGTAATGCAGAGAACATACAATAATAATTCCAAAAGCATCTTTGCCAAGCTGTCAGAGACATTACAGCAAGTAATCTAGTTTAGAGAGCAAGTGAACTGAGCTTTTAAGGCTACCTGACACTTGAGGTCACAGATCATAGTATCATGCAACATAATCTGCTCTGTGTAGGCTAATGTATTAATCTCAGACAATTCCAATGTCTATAAATTGTGATAAGATTTGACAAATATATAGGAGCAAAATTACAGGTAGCTAATCATATTTAGGGCCATGGGAATGAGTAGTTTAAAAATGTCAGTGGAAATGCTCTTAAAATTTTTCAGCTGATGAACAACTGCTCCCAGTCTGTTTCTTAGGGCCATGACCATTAGGTCCTCTGTATGTAGACTGTATACTGGACCACAAACCAATGGAGCAATTAGGTTCATCAGGTCTTTTCTTCTACTTTGTAAAATAAGTCAGGCCTCATCTATGCTGTCAGACTGGAAAATCTTGGCAAATTTAACTTTAAATGACCATATCTAATGCAGTAATACATTTCAGTAGAGAATTAAAGCTGAATAAACTGCCAGGAGCATACTATTTTCCAAAATCACAAGTTTTGCCAAGGTGCAGTCAGTTGCATTGTTTAACTGGAACCAGATCCACAGTTCTAAGTGAGTCACTGAGGTCTTTTCAAATTATGTCAGTAGGTTTCTCTCAGTCCCTACTGACTTCAGCAGAACGATAGAAGTGAAATTAAAGACAGTATTTTCTACTTTCAATCTACCCTTTGTATTTAACAAACACTAACAGAAAACACATATGAACTTCCTACAGTATTGTGGTCCCACACCTCTTCTTCAAACAAATGTGAAATCCCCATGTTGTGGGCTGGGGTCAAATTCACAGAAATAGATTAATCAGAAGAGACAGAATGTGGCTAACAATTGCAAGGCATTTGATTACAGCAGTGAAGTTGACTGCTGTCTATTTAATTGTTCTGGAGATAAAACTAATCTCCAAATCTCAGATCAAAACCTGATCATATTCAAATTTCAAAAGTCACTGGATCCACAACTCAAGCCAAGGACTACCTATACTTGAAGTATACATATAGATATCCATATATCTAATATATACATACATGTAAATATATCTTATGTGCATTAAATGTGCAATTATGTGCATTTAAGCATTCTTGCATGCACAGTAAGGCCTGAAGTGAGATGCACACAGATATAGATAGGTGTCTATCCTATCACTCATTAGATGCCAAAGATGAAAAAAACCCTGCAAAATGTAATAAAAGCCATGTGAAGGAAAGGCTCTTTAGTATGAAAACCAGTCAAGCATCCTCAGAAGGTGTTTTCCAGCAGGTTTGCAAAGGACAGGATGAATAGTTAATAGGAAGGTAGGGTTTACCTCTGATCTCTGCCAAGGAAGGAATGTGATAGTGCCACTGCTGTTAGAAAAATCGCTAACAGAGTAATTAATGCCCCTGGAATCAACCTGTGAGATAATGTAATTTATATACACATAGTCTAGGGCTCCCCTTGTCCGCTCCACGACACAGGATATAGTGGAACCCTCATCAGCAGCCTGGAAAAAAGCAAGAAATTGACATACTTGTTATGATCAAAGTAAATCAGAGGAATAAATGTAGAAGGTTGAATTCCCTAATGCCATTCAAATGTTCAGCAATTTTTTACTGCTGTCATGGTACTTTCAGCACTTTTGGAGTGATAGGAAGCTGAGACTAATGTTGATGGCAGTCAGAACAATCTTAATGAAAATTGCAATAGCTTCTAGCATCTCCCTGGTCAGCCAGTAATGGTACCCTGTTGTTTCTTCTGGACATAAAAGAAGAATCAATATGTTTGAAATGTGTGTATCAAAAGCAAAAGACTATACTATTTTATATTAATGTCAATTAGTTTGATTTTAATTTAAAGAAATACTTGAATTTCTCCTTTCCCTGACTAAAAACACTATGGAAAACAAAATAGATAAATTTAAATTAAACTATACTATTATCATTCAGGAAAAACTGAAATATTTTTTGTGCTACATTACTCTTCACAATTTTTTCTTCACAAAGAACATGCCTTCAGCAGCAACAATTTCAAACATTTAGAACAAATCAGGTACTGATACTGGCTAAAAAATTATGATAATCAAACTAAAATAGAAAATAATTTCATTTGCAAGTTATCAGAATGACTAAAGCTATCTTAAGCATCAGATAAATTTCAGAGCCTCTTTACAACCCAGTGCAGATAGCGAATGTATCTTCAGCTGCTTAACAGATAGGGACATAAGGAAATTAAGCTACTGATAAAACACTGTAAGATAAAGGCAAAAGTATTAACATGCCACATAAATTTTTAATTTTGCTTCATGGTTGGTTGCTGATCTGTGGCATCACAGAATTATCAGTGGTATTTGAAACTGAAGGAATCTATTATGGCAGCAGATGGTAGGCACCTAGAAAGCAAACTGAACCCAACTGAAAACTAGCATCAGTCAGGCAAGATGGTTGCCTTCAAACACATTGTAAGGACTTCAGTTAGAAAGGATGTACTTAAGAGGTCATAAGAATTCCCAAATTGGAAAGCATTATGATTTTTTTTTCCCCAAATAATCTAATAATAATAGAAATAGGTATCATGTCTTTCTCCCTCATAACAATTAAAAAAAAGTAACAAATAATTAAGTTTATTTCAATATCCTCAAAATAAGATTCAGGTTTATATACTGCATATATGGTGGCCACCACCATAGAAAACTTAGTGTTTAAAATCAGTAACTCCCAGCCAGTATCAAATGAATTCTTATCAAATACGATGATGATGATGATGATGATGATGATGATTTAATTATAAGGGAGGGGAGACTGGAGCAGAACCCAGGAGAAACAAGTGCTGCACAGCACAACCGCTGACCAATATCCAGCCCATTTCCAAACAATGACCAAATGCCTTCCAGGTAACTCTCCAGTTTATACACTTGACATGGCATTTCATAGTATGGAATGTTCCTTCGGACAGTTCAGGGCAGCTATCCTGGACATGCTCCTTCCCAGCTTTTTGTGCACCTCCTTACTAGCAGAGCACAAGACACAGAAAAGTATCTGACTCAGGTGAAGCCCTGCTTAGCAACAGTCAAACCATCCGACATTATTCTCATCCTGAATCCAAAACACAGAACTGTACCAGATACTAAGAAAAAAATTAACTCTCTCCAAGACGACATCACATTACGGTCTCAGAAGTTACAGAAGTACACGAAAAAAACTGTTCTGGGAAATTTTAAGCCTTAGTCTTCAGTTTATGAAATGAAATAAATTTTCCTATTAAAAATAATTTGGGGGGAATTTCAAAAGTGATATTGCAAATGCCAGTGTGACTGAGGCCGTATAAACAGAACTTAGGCAATTCCAAATTCTAGAAAACTTTGCTTAAGTACAAAAACTAAAAATGTGGAATTAAGGCCCTTTAAAGGTTAGTTAGCCTTGCCATTAGTTTGATTGTGTCCAAAATTTCTCCGATAGTTTTCCTTATGAGCACCTTACCTCAGGGATACATGCTCCAGTGAAGCCAAACAAACCATTAGCATTATCACTTTTCTGTATTCTTAATCTTGCTGTGGTGTTTTCTTTTGAAATTCGAGCTCCACCACGCACAGAAATGAGCTTTAGGATGAATATCTCCTCTCCTTCTTCCTCTTTGTCATCCTTTGCAGACACAATGAATGATTTATTGGTTTCTCCTTGCCGATACTCCAAATACCCAGAGACAGGGTGTACATCACTCTTTGCAGGAGTTGCATGGAGTTCATAGATCTCTGCTTGTGTCAATTTTCTCTCATAAAGCCTTACATCCTGCATTAAACCTGTGTACCGGCTGTTGCCATTGATTCCTGCTCCAATTCTCATTATTCCCGGACCTGAGAAGAAAATTAGAATTTTTCTCCTGTTCATGGGGCTGGTTTTTTTTCAAAATAGCTAATAAATGTAATTATTTTAAAATCTGTGGTAAATTTTTTACTGTCCCAGGGTTAATAATCATATTGATCTTGAAATATAGACTGACTGTGAGGCTCCTGGAGCCTCATCTCAGTGTTACAGGTAGATCATTACAGGTCAAATAATTCCTTCCTAGGCCGTTAATGTTTTTCATCCTACTAATTCTATTTTCATCATCTCTTATCTTAATGAATCTTGGAAATTTCTCTCTTTCCATTAAAAATGTTCAGAGCCCAGCTGCAGCCCATCTCACTTATGTTTTTCCAAACACTTGCTTTACCCATTTTGTATTTTTGTATATTTAATGCATCCTCTGCCAGGACAGAGTATCCATTCTGATGATCAGAGTGTTAGCCACACTGGACATGCTTGTACCCTAATGCACTGGAAGAGGGGCTTAAAAACTGCAGACCAAGTTCCAAGCACTTTTTACAACTGCTTTAACATTTTTTTCTCTCCAAACAATTATCCTACTCAGCAAGTCAGAGGATGACAGTTCCCTTTTTCACCAATATACTAAGCTGGTAGCTTATACTAATTCCTATCAATCTAAAACATATAGAACATATCTCTTCAGCTGTTTTCTGATTTTGGAAGGAAATGTGCCACTGAGTGTCACTTCTAGAAACAGGCAACCACAACAATTGCTAATGGCCCCAAGACACAAGGATGGTGAGAAAAGCCAGGCTAGTGTACTCACTGTAGTATCCAACATTAAATGAGAGATTAAATCCTTAGCTTAAACTTGTCGTACCTCCAGACAGGGCATATCTCCTCTAATACAGAGAATTTGCAAGGACTCAGACATATCCTTCTAGCAACAAATTTCACACATTGCATTTCATACATCTTTGTTTTAGAAACTGAGGGGAGAAAAAATCCTTTCTAAGCTACAGTACTTCACATCTGATGGCAATTATTTATGGCAGGGGCACTACTTTGTTGTAGAGGAACTACTTTTTTACAGAGGCTAAATTTCTTAGATTTCAACTACCAGGAAATTAAGGGCAGAAATAAAATCCTTCACTCGAGAATTAATGATGTCTCCTCCTCATGCTGGCTTTACGTTTGTGCACATATATGCATGGAGATGTATATGCATTTAACATCACAGCATGTTTTTTTAATGTTACTTCTTTGATTACAGACGAGATTGCATTCAAGAATTTGACAATCACTCACTGCCTATTCCCATGAAAGAAAACCAGTGACACTGATGGGGGGAGAAAGAAAGGAAAAGGATGGAGATAACTGCTATGAAAAAAAAAAAAAGCACATGGAAGAGTGAGGAACTGCAAACAAAAGAGAAAATGTAAATGCATTCCCACAATATAATACTCGACTTTATATAGGAATTATTGTAATGCTCACTGCTATGCTAGTTGAGAGCAAAAGTCCATAATAGCTACATATGACTAAGTCACATCCAGGAATATTGAGTCAGAGGAACTGAAGTACACATGCTAATGTTATTTGGAACATCATTAAACATATGGGCAAAATTTTCATACACCATGTAAATACATGCTTAAGAAAACCTAAACCCTAAAAAATTCTATTGCTTACAAAATACTGGTTTAGCTGTAATATATAATACATAACTAGAATCAAGAGAACTAGAATTGCTCACCATCAGCAATTGCTTCTCCTTTAAGGCTCTTAATTCCTCCTAGAACTGGAATTCCATCCACATAAAATTCAATTATACTTTCATCCAGAGTAATCAGAATGTGAACCCAAGTACTTTCATCCAGATATTTCAGGACTGTTGCTTTAGCTATGTATGTCATATTGGATCCTAATGTTGTATAATGAAGCACTACAGAAATATGAGAATCATTTGTTTGGATTTTCACACCATAATATAAGGTCCCATTACCATCATCCTTTTCAACAATGTAACCATCAGTATTGACATTAGGAATTAACCATGCTGAAAATGTAAAATTAGTTACTGCAGTATTTCCATCATATGGGTATTCCAGACCAATAATTCCAAATGCATCCTCCTTTCCACTGAAATACAAAGCATCTGTTCCACTGTGATGACGTCTCATGTGTGGCTGAGATTGTACTGAACTTGGAAATGATCCCAGCAACAAGAAGTCTACCATTGATGGTAATCCAGCTTGAAATGTACTGGACAGTATTTCCCAACCTAAACGGACAACACCAAAAGTGCCTTGTTGTCTCCTGATGGTGAAGTCTGTAATATAGGAAAGATCATCTTCAGAAAGAACATCTTCTGCTATCTCTCTGTCCTGACTCTCTGGATCTATAACGAAGACTCCAAAAGGGTCATCATTGAAAGGGATCATCACAGTGACAGCAAGGCTTGTTTCAGACAACTGTCCACCAGGACCAGGAGACCCACCTATGCAATGGAAGTTAAGAGTAAAAGTTACCGGTCTGAAAAAATTACTAAGTATTTTAAAATGTTTAAACAAAATACCTTTTTAAATAGGCCTAAACCTTCTTTAAAGGTGCCTGAATGCTTAAAAATTCCTCCAAATTTAAGATTAACATAAATTAACTCTATTAGTTTTAAAACACTATAGAGAACATTTCCACAGAAAACAAGCCATGTTATTTTTCAATCACAGATTATAACTGTCTTTCAGTTAAAACAACACTAGCTCAAATTTCCTGAATTAGTAATGAGATAGGTTGCTTTTGTTTCATTTGGAAAACATGGGGTCAAATTAATTTCTCATTGTACTCCAAGATTTACACAAACATGAAATGGCAATATTTGGTTCATTGCCTCTGAATAAGCAGAGATTACCCTGCAAAATCAGTAACCAGTTGTGTCTTAAAACTGCTCCTAAGTCCTGCCATTAGTCACCTACTTCTCCACAGTAAGAAGACCATGGTGTGACTGTAGAGCCTCCATGCACCAATAAGTAGGAAATCTTCTGTACATGCATACAGATTTCACTTACGGAAATGTCAACGTATTTTGTTGTATCTCAGCACAGATCATAAATAGTACTGAGGTGGAAGGAGTCCAGTAGATTTAGAACTCTACTCAGTAGCAGGCCTGTAGCAGTTGTAATTTAAGTGATACAAAGTATCAAACTATTTGTATTTTACAGAAATGTCTAGAAAAAAGCAAACAAACCATCCAATCTCCACTATGGTAGATATGCATAATCTTTAATACCTTCATTTTGTCAGCTCTACACAAAACTCTACATCTCTGTAATCACAAAAAGGCATCTTTTTTAAAGGCCAGATTCCAAAACTGTGTTCATATACCTAAATTAACAAATAAATGAAAAACAAAACCTAAAATCTCACCAGAAAAGTATAGGATGACACAGGCATCAAGGCAAAGATCTTTCCAGGAATGTTTTCTTTTTGATGGATTAATTATAATTATTTTCTACCAGATAGGAAAGGAATGGTTATATGGAAGACAATACCTGAAATGTTCACCAATTTTAATATGTAAAATTCATTGAATTCGGGAATTTTATCTGAAACAGCATGAAGCACTATCAGCTTTGATCCTTCGCCATCCATGAAGTGCACAGTCCCAGAAGTTTCATAGAACTCTTCTCCTGGCTTCAGGGTAGAGTCATTATGAAACAGCTGCCAGGTTAATGAGACATTCCCAAAGTGTCCTCTATGTCTCAAAATCCTGTTCAGAGATACAGAAAGAGTGAATGTCCTGGCAGCTATACATCAGCATTCTCAATTAACAACAGAAAACAGGAACTAAGCATCCTTACTGCGGGAAATAATACACATTGATCTAAGTAACCACAAATAACAAACAGAACCATGAGCAATAATACAATGCTCTTAGAGGGCCTGCAATTTCATAATATAATTCTACACTGAGGTATACCACAGATATCTTAGAAAGAAAGTAATCAGTGAAGGTACATGCAAAATAGTACTGTTTAGATGAACATCAGTTTGTCTTGCACTTCTATCTTTTAATCATAAAAATCAATGTATAGTTCAGCAAACTAACATTAAAAATTGAGTTCACTGGACACTCTTAGAGAAGAAAAAGAAGGCTACAAATATTTTTTACTTCAACCATCAAGGAGTCTCAACCTTTTTTTTATTGGTATTTAATTTGGGTTATATACTAGGTCCTTCACAAATCTGATTATTCTATATTAAGAATTTAATTAATATAAAAAAGCTTTTAATTGTTTGCATAGCTATCTGGTAACATAATTTCACAAATTTCCAAAAGGTGTTATAAATAAAAACTGAAAAATTGAACTGAACTAAAGAAGTTCCTTTATTAACAAAATATGTTTACATACAAAAAGAGCATTTCTGTTTGTGTGGTAAAAAGCAAAAAAAAAAAAAAAAACCATTATTATACAAGTCTGAAAAATTAATTCAGTAAAGCAGTCTAAGAACAGAAATATAATATGTTTTTACTACCTCCAAAGGTTTCCTTTTGTTATTAAGCAGGGCATTCTATTCCAGTGGGGTAGCACTGTTGCAGTAACTACAGTTACTCTCTTGAAAGCTCAGTGCTGCCATAGGTGTTCTTGCTGGCTAGATCATAAATTAGTCTGATACTTTTCTTATGCACTAAACAAAAGTAAAATCTTTTTGGATTTGGAGGATATGGGAGAGGCGGTTTCCTAGTAAATGTATTTTATAAAAAAGGACTAAGCAAGGTCAGACATTGGTGACCTTGGTATCGTGTGCTTCCATAAAGCACCTGCATACAAATGTGTTTAGCTCAAATCATCACTCTTCACACCATTGATTAAAAAAATATATATATTAAGGACCAAAAAACCCCCAAAGACCAGCCTAACAAAACCAACTGCAGAATATATATTTAATATACTCTTCTAATAAGGATTTTAATTTTTTAGATGCGCAACATTAGTATAAAGATCTAACTCACAGTCATAGGCATCTATTTCAGGGCCTTAAAACAATCAAATCAAATAAAAATATATAAAATATAATTAAATAATTGTGGAAAAAACCTCTTCACTAACTGTTCAGACAGTCAGATTTATTGTGAACATATGTTTCTCCATACCCTGTCTAGAATTTTCTTATTGAAAATCAGTTTTTTTGTCAATTTATAACCATATTCTGACTTTAGGAAGATACAAAGGTCAGATGACATAAAGGTTATTTTCTTAACCCTTCCCCTTCCTAAATACATCCCAGCAGCTACAGGTCAGACTAGGGAAAAATATATTCAGCCTAGAAGAAGGGTGCATCTGGGCTCTGAGTATAGGCTCCTATCTGTAATTTATAGAGAGAAGAAAAAAAAAAACAACAGAAAGAATACAGTAATATAGGGTGTTTGTAGGGTAAGATTTCAAAGTAGGGTGCGAAAAGAAATGAACAATACATAATTGTATTTAGCTGTATTTTGAGAAGATTTTTAATATCTTTATTAGTCCTGGTTATATTGTGCTCATTCATCTTGATCCTTCTGTACCTACACTCTCCAGAAAATATAACAAAAACCCCTATGCTGTAACCTTATTCCTGTGAAAATATAAAAAAAACACCACCTGTTGTGCTGTAATCTTGTTTATATTTTAACAGAAATTCTGTACACATTTTAATATGCACAGTCTACTTGATAATACAAGAGTTGATGTTTTATGTTTTATTGATCCACAATACGTTTGCAAATATTTCAATTCAAAATTTGGTGGAGCTATTTTTCTAATAAATTTTAGCAATGCAAAAAATAGGATTAGATCAAAGTACTATCCAAAAAATAACACACACATCAAGATACATATATTCAAAAAAGGAGTAACAATATTATTTAAAAGTTACTTACGAAAAAAAATTACTTTTTCCTTCTTCCACTGGCTTGTCAAGAGGTTCTAAGAAGAAAATTCCATTAGGATCATCATTTGCTTCAATAATAACTGTAGCCACTCCAGCCTTAAAGATAACAGTATCCCCTAAAGAGAGGATGATTCATTTTATCAAAACTGGAATAAGAAATTAAGGTAACTCTAAAATTGAATGCATTTGCTTCTCACACCAACAGCTTTCTTACAAAGAAAGAAACAAGCAGTAATAAAACAATCATAAACAGTGAAAATCAATATGTGAGATATTCCATAACAGACAAATCAGAGTAAAAATATGCAAGGAGCATCTAACATAGAGATCAAGAATGCAGATTTGCAAAAAAAAATGTGACAAGACCAGAGACGATGCAATCTTGAGAAGAAAGGATTGTGTGAGAGGTAGTACTTCATGTTTAATCAACTGGTCAAGTCAGAAGAAAAAGACATGTATTCAGAGATCTCAGCTCTCCTTTAGACCTACAACAGAAATACTGCACTTAAACTAAATACAAGGCAACAACAATCTCTTAAGAGATTAGTCATATCCATATCACAGCGTATCTGAAAGGAAAGTAAGGTGGAAGTTATTAGGATTTCTGTGCATATATTAGCATTAGTAAATTAGGACATTTCAACACCTCTTTTATGTCCACAAAGGTACCTTATATTTCCATTCCCATCCTAGTTTTCACCCTTTTCAAAAGCACTAGTCTTGTTTTTATTCCAAACTGAACAATCTGTTTATGGTTTTAACCTCACATAGCTCTACTTGTATTTCCTCAGATGTACAACAGTCCAACATAATTTTCAAAAGAGATGTCACAATCAAGACTAATACATGTGACAGATCATAAAAAGAAAAATAATAATTACTTCTTTTTTTATTTTTCTTTCACGAATGCATCTAGAAATACTCTGTGTTTTGCCCATTATGGCAGGAATGTGTATGAGAAGGAAAGTCATCACATGTTTCCAATAGAATGGTAAAAGAAAATACCGGCAGATCCTGAATAAAGTTTGGAAAGCAGAAAGAGACCAATGAAGAGAAAATCTATGAAGGGAGAAGTATGGCTTTGTCCAATAATTTCCATGAAGCTGGTGTTCTTTAAGAGAGCTGGGTATCAGAGTGAATTCTAGCTAGCCTCAGGAAAAACATGAACTACCTTACACTCAGATAATTGAGAAAAGTTACCTATTTCTTATATCTAACTTATATTTTCTTATTGATGAGTCAAAACTCTATCCAATTTGAAGCATTTGGAAAGAGATTTTAACTCGAGTTATTTTTGTAGGAGAGTTTCAGTTTTATAATTTAATTTTTGTCTCCAATTAAACAATTCATGATCAAAATCCAAACACACTGTACAGAAATTTTATAGAAATTTTGATGCAAACCTTATTCATATAATATCTGGCATTTATATATTACTTTATGTTAAGAACCAGCTGGTAAAAAACAGAGAAAAAAGAAAAGGAGAGTTACTAAACATACATTAAATCACTGCTATTACCTGTTGAATTCAAAAGGAAGATATAAAATGCTTCATCAGTTTCAGGGGTATCATCATCACTAATAAGCACAGATAAGGTCTGCTCTCTTTCTCCAACATTGAACAGAATGAAACTGTCCTTTTCAGTGGGAACAAAGTCTCCCTCTTCAGCTGTTGCCTCTCCATTAACAGTAATATACTGAACAGCAACAACAGCATCAACAGATCCATTCCTTAGGACTGTAAAGTTTGCAACACTCCCTTCTGTAACACTCACTGTCAGAGGTTCTGAAAACACACAAGCAATAAATTTAAGTTCAAGCCTGAGCTGTTGAATGTGGCCTATTCACCTAATCCCCCACAAGAGGATCTTTCATCTCAGGGAAAGAGAAAGGAAGTACTTGCAGGTAGAAGAGAATATTGTCTTTAGCCACCTAACTAATCCCAGAGCCATCAACAAGAATAATGACATAAAATAAGAGGAAATTCTTAAGTAAAAAAAAAAAAAACAAACAACAAATTCAATACTACAATAACAACAAAAAAAGCGCCACAACTTGTAACACCAGCTCCACTAGGTCAATAAAATATGTTTGGAGTAGAATATGAATTCAAAATTTAAAACCAGTAATATCTAACCTGCAAAATAAATGGGATCATCATTCCTTGTAATTTGTAAAAATGCACTGGTTATATTGCCCAGTCTGGCTCCGCCAGTGGCATTGAACAGTCTGATTATGAATACCTCCATTTCTTCAGGTACCTGAATGACAAAGTATTAAGAAATTAACTTCTTGCATACAAAACAATGAAGAAATTAAAATGAACAGCTGAGGAGGTTAACAAAACTGGGTTACTGCATGTTGTTGTTTATTTATTGATTCATAAGTGTGCCAAAATGGATGACAAAGGAGAGTTCATACTTACACAAAAATAACCATCAGTCAAAAATCTCTGTAAATAAATACTCTCATCTTTAGTATCGCACAGAGGATCCAAAAGTTATCATGTAGTTTCCTGATGCAACTCGTTTTTACAGCTATATTTATTTATTTATTTATTTATTCCTTCGTTCCATTCGTTCTTATTATTCTTATTATTCTTATTTATTTATTCCTTCGTTCCATTCTTTCTTATCTTACTTCAAATACATCAGCATTAACAATAAAAAAATAGGATTCTTGTTATCAAAACAAGTGGTTTACTTATTATTAATTTAACCACACTTGATTACTGACAGTAATCAAATCTATCTTTTTTGTTTATAAATATGCACAGTGTCTAAAATTCTTTTATGATTTGCTTAAGTAAACTCACTTTTAGCCAAGTATTTTGATTTTTCTCAAAAAAAATTATCAGTTCCTTAAAAAATAGAGCTCCTTCTTATATTGCAATGTTTTAGCACTTCCTCTTTGTTCCACATATTTACAGAGAAACACTGTAAAAACAATTACCTCATCTGGTAGAGAGTAAATTGTGATATTTTTTGAAAACTCCAGATTACCAAAGAAAATAGTCCCTTGTTCTGGATAGATGTCATTGGTACATGCCGGGTCAACAATCCAGGACACACTAACATTGCCGTAGTTTCCTTGGTTCCTTACAAGTTGGTAAGAGGCTACAAAATGCAAACATGTACAGTCAGTGTGCATCTCCATAAAAACACAAGTCAAAATGAGAAAGGTCAGCACAGCTCAAGCAAAGGAAAAGGAAACATTAAGTAAATCCACTTCTTGCAAAACTAATATGTGAGTGCCCTACACAAAAAGCCACACAGTAGTAGACCATTAGAGCAATTAAGACTTGAATCAACCCTATTGATACAATAGAGATAGATAAATTGAAGTCACACATATGAAAATTTAGCTCATTCTCTCACACAGCACCCAATGCCTCATGCTCACCAGGCAGAACTGCTACCTCCAGGCTGTACCTTGCAGGTAAATCAATTCTCTGCCCCTCCTGTTTGGTATACTCTCTAGCTATATTTTAACTGGATTGATTCCTGTGGCTTTCAAGGCCCATCTTCTCACATACTAATTTCCACTGCTCATCATGCTGGTACTGTACCCTGCTGGAAACTCCTGAGTCAGGCATTGTCCTATGTGAAGTAGGGAAGTCTTGCAGGAGCAAACAGCAGAGAATGTCGTAACTCTTATAAAAAGAATTACCAGCATAGACGACTTCTCCTTTACTTTCCTTTATTGTTACTGATAGTTCATCAGGTAGAAACTGAATGACACCATGTGGATCATCATTCTTCAAAATGGTTATATTGACCCTTGTGGCGTTCCCCAGCTTGCCTGACATTTCACTGTAGCCACTGAGCACAACAGCATACGCCTCATCCAGCTGGAAGATGGAAACTCAGTCAGAATAAAATTATTTATTCAGTGGAGAGAGAGGAGAATTTCAACAAATTACACACATTTTCTACATGCACAATGGTTTTGTACATCTTTTTCATCTGTAACAGTGGAAGTAAAGATTTAAAACCATTGACATTACGCTAATTTAAAAAGAATTTGTCAGCTTGCATTATTAATCTCATGTGACTTTGTACTTCATATATTTCTTGAAAAAACAATGACAAGAACACTAAAACAAGTATTGTGTCTTTGCACCTATTCAGCAAATACCAGCATAGACTGGGGAGCACTGAGTTAAATTAGCAGGTATTTACCAAAAAAGGAACAAAAAGAAAGTGATTGTTCATACAGAGCTCAATTAAGCAGTGGCATTCTATAGTACAGAATGTCATGGATGCCAAAAGCTTAGATGCATGAGAAGTAAAGTTTCAATTTACAAAAAATAAAAATCCACTGAGGCCAACTAAAGCCAAAGATAGCTTCTAGTTATGCAGGCATCCCTGTTTTGGAGACTGGGAATAGATCATGTAAAAAAGAATTGCATACTTGTTCTGCTACCATATATTTTCCTATATTTTAATAAGTGACAAACTGTTATGCTGTGATCACAATTTGAAGAAAGGAAAATTTTCATCTCTACCTCTGGAATCCCATCCATCCTTGTCAAAAGAGTAATTACGATCTCTCTTTCCCCAGGCTTGAATTCCAGAATCCCTGTGCTTCCATAAAACTCGTTATTGTCCCTTGGTTCTACAGTATACCGCAGAAACCGCCTGACAAGGCTCCCTCTGCTGCGGACAATCTGCAGCTCGACAGAATCCCCTTCCTGTAAAGAAAGAAAATCCAGGATTTCACTAGCGTTCTGCTAAGTTTTACTTTTCCATAATGATTACGAAAAGTTTTTCAGACAGCTACCCTACCTTGATACTGTAGGGACCTCTGGAAGAGGGAGAAAATTCAAACACTCCTCCAGGATCATCATTTTCCAAAATAGTAATCTCACAAGTAGTAAACCCATATTTCAGTATTTGATTTTCCACACTGACCCTGGGAAAGGAAAAAAGGGGGTTTTGAGTGACAGTTCTTTTATATGTAAATATATGTGAGGGACATCAGAATCCTGATTAATTTTATGAATAAATTATTAAAACAATTACCTGTAATGAATACAATAAATTAGGAAAGACACATCAGCGTGTTCCATTCATTTTCAAAAAAACTCAGCCCTTTTTCCTGAAATATCTTTGTTTTATGATTTTTTTTGTAACAGTTTATAGTTTTGGGGATTTTTAGTCACACATGCACACAACTCAAAGAAAAAGAAATAGAATTTTATTCTAAAATTTAAAATCACATTTATTTAATCACTTTTTATTTGGATCAAAACATAAGGAATGATCCAAAATCACTTCAACAAATAGAACTTGTATTTCTTGCATTCATTTCCTCAGATGTAAATTTTCAATTGCATTGTTTTAAGTTGATTCCATTAAAAATGCAAGGAAAAACTACCACTGAAAGATGCATTAAGAATACACCTTCAGACTGATGATTTTGATATAGCTTATTAAATGTTGGTTGATGAATTCAGATTCACCTTCCATGTTTTCTGGAAGAAAATTTCAATGAACAAACAGGAGATATCTATTTTAAAGGGTAATATGTCATGTTTATCGCATATTAAAAAAAAAATGCCAGCAGACACAATAACTTGTGGTAACATAAACTAAATTTGAGTCATTCAGAAAAAAGATAACTGCTCATCTTTGACCACAGAAAACTTCTCTGCAGTTCTAGTCAGCTCAGGCATTCAGGTGGGACAAATTGTATTTCTGGCAGTTTAAGACAATGTATCCATTATTGCAATCAAGCGTGAGTATCAAACACTGAGTCATGCATTAATAACTTTCATCATTCACAAATCCTAAATAAGCCTTCAAGCCAGAAACCCATGCCGTCAAATTAAAAACCACAGGGCAAGCAAGCATTTTCTGAAGGGATGCAGAAGACATGATTCCTGAGAGGAAAAGAAGTTGCTGACAGATTCTGTTCAAACTAATCACTCGTAAAACAAAGCATTGATTCACTGAAGACAAACCACAGTTCACTGCACTTACCCAAAGTACACGACAAACCTTTCTGTCTCTACCCTGTTAACAGAGAAAGAAAGAAAGAAGGAAAGAAGGAAAGAAGAACAGAGGGAAAGAAAAGGGGTGGGGGTAGGAATGAAAGTGCTACTTCCTGGAATTTCAATATTACTAGTCTTAGACAATAATAACAACAAGAGCACCACAAAGTTTTCTTTTCCCTTTCCAAACACATCATGTTCCTTTTATGGGAACCTCCTTCCTTGGCATTTTCCTCTTGACAAATGCTAGCAAGTAGGCAGTCCCCACTGGTGAGAAACAACCCCATGACCAATTCAGGATGTCAAGGCCCATTCATAGCATACACTACCCAGCCCTCCTCCAGGAGTTCTATCACTGCCAAACTCTGTGTCTGCTCACAGCTGCACCAGCAGCCCATATTTACAACTGCATGTAAAACAAAACAAAACAAAACAAAACAAAACAAAACAAAACAAAACAAAACAAAACAAAACAAAACAAAACAAAACAAAACAAAACAAAACAAAAACAATCACCATGCCTCCATTATGTGTTATTTCATCAATCTGACATAGTAATGATAAAAACAGATTAAGTACATTGGGAGTTATAACACACACATATATATAAAATTATTTTAGCACAAAATCACACAAAACTTTATTTTTGACAATTTTTCAGTTAATCAGATTACCAGAGTAAAATACCAACAAAAAAATAAAAGAAGAAAAACCACTATCCCCACAAAAAAAAAAAAAAAAAAACCAAAACCCAAAAAAAAAAAAAAAAAAACCAAAACCCAAAAAAAAAAAAAAAAAAACCAAAACCCAAAAAAAAAAAAAAAAAAACAACAACAACAAAACAAAAAAAGGAAAAAAACAGAAATAGGAAAATAAGAACATATGACAAAACTATCACATCAAGTCAGATGAAAGGACATTATTCTGCAATAACAAGTATGTAATTTCATTAAAGTATGTATAGATTATTTTCTTAATCTGAAATAAATATATGTTTAATATAAAACCTGGTTCTACCATTAAAATTGTATAAACAGATATACAGAGCATTTATAAAGTGAAATTTTGAATTAAAAAAGAATCCAGATTCAGAATTCAATAGACATAAGGGCGCACTCAAAAGTTTGAAGTAATAAAGTAAATAAACTTCCAGCTCTATTCTTTCAAACAGGAGATATGATTTCATAGAAATTTTGTAGTTATTTCAAATGAGGCTACATTTTAAATACTATATATAAAGCAGATATAGTATATATATATCTCCTTTCCTTCAAAAATGTGTGCAAGTTTTCCAAAATCATCAAGCACTAATAACATTTAAAAAGTCAAGGTGAAAATTCCAGAGCTAAAATTTATGCTAAGTTTTCATTATATTGCTTTTAATGCTAAAAATCAATTATATCACTAAGCTCTTGGTAATATACTTCACAGCAGAGAATACGACTGAACTATTATATCAAGTGGACTTTTGGTACATACGTACAAGCTTATGTGGTTAAGACAGAATCATCAAAATGTGAAAGGGCCTGCCAGATATAGCATCTCTTTCACCTTCATGAAGTCAGACTGCTTGGGTCCAAACAGAGCTCAGACAAAAAAGGGTCTGTTAACTGAGGAGTAGTGCTAGAATCTAGTATCATGTTGTCATGCATGATGGCAGCTCTAATGAAATCCAAGAGATAGCAGAAAGTAAACAGTCCCAAAGTACCCTAAGGAGGGTCTTTGAGCATCTCCAGGTATTCTTTGAAAGGACTGAGAAGACTGGTAACACTTAATACCTTTTAACAGTCACAGTATAAATCAGACCAGAACCTTGAGAACTTGGAAGTTAGAACACAACTAATCAGATTCAGCCCATCCACTGCTAAAAACACCATTACCTTGGATTTTTCTCCAGAAAACTTTTCAAAACTAGGGTCACTTGACTGACTGACTGATGGATGGATCTGACCGTGTTTTTCCTGTATGACTGGCCATATTACTACCAGTGCTCTGACATACTAAATGTTGGTTAATTTTCAAAAGCAGCACATGGTGGTTGGGCACTGGAACAGGCTCCCCAGAGTAATGGTCACAACACCAAGCCTGACAGAGTTCAAGATGTTTTTGGACAATGCCCTCAGGCCTACAGTGTGACTCTTGGGGCATCCTATGCAGACCTAGGAGTTGGATTTGATAATCCTGAAGGGTTCCCTCCAGTTTTGTTTATTCTGTGATTCCATGATAAAACAGCCTAGACAAAACAGAATAGAAGCAACGAGGCACAGGCTTCCAACTTGGATTGGCCACTACACGAGCAGTGAACACAACAGGATCTCTTGTGTCTAAATTCTGAGGTACACATATACAAATCTTCATATTAACCCTGGACCAGGGTCCATCAAGTGTCTTGCTGGCTGAACCTTGGATTTTTCTTCTTGCTGTGGACCTGCCTGGCAATCACAGAGCTGTGCCTGATGCCAGTGACCATCATCCAAACTTGATATGTGTTCCAGGCTTAACCTGCCCCACCACCATGACCTTGCCTTACGCCCTGGACTGAAGGCTGCCCCCACTTCCCATACAACAAATCTCATCTGAAAAGGCTGGTCATCACAGAAGTTCTTTCTTTAAAAATACCTTAATTATTACTCAGCAAGAACTACAGACTAATTAGGACAACTAAGAGAAGCTTCAAAATGTTCCCTCACTTTTTTAAAATGCATATTACTATAAAATAACAGACAG
>VYXF01011039.1:96818-132439 GCA_013397295.1 Polioptila caerulea
ATATGTTTGATTATATTTAATTTACATTTCCTTGCCCTTAACTTCTTAAATCTGTCACACTTCTGTATTTTAGAAGCCTCAATTTGATTAAATGGAAAGCCAAAGGGTAGACAGAATATCATACCTGAAAAGGTAAGTAACCTCTGCAACACTGATATAATTTCGTTAAATTTCATGATTAATAACTGAATCCTATTGCAACAGTGTATTTTTTAAATGGTGTAATTAGTAAATAATGATTAGGAAAAGAGTTCTTTGTAGCATATTTGTGGAAACTGTATCTAAGAAAAAGAGTTTCCTTGGCTATAGAACTAACTATTATTTTTTCTTTTTTCTAATCAGGCAGAATAATTTCAATTAAATTAAAAGGGAGGGAGCCACTACTATTTTATATCCTTTGTATTACATGGGCTAAAAATCACCCCAAAACACAGCTAGATACCTGTATGACAAAATGAGCTCCATTTTGAAGAAATGCATCATTTCGTATCGGTATATTTACAGTAGCTTGTGCTTTTCCTTCTGGAAAGATGAGAGTGCTTCTTCTAGACATGTTTAGAATGCCACCTTTCGCTCTCTCAAGATCCAGAGCTCCAGCTGGAATATACAGTGCAGTATAAACCAACTGCACATCTCCAACTGTTCCTTTTTCCCTTGAAAAACTCAAGGATAAAAAGCGTCCCATTGGATTACTTTCAACCTTCTGATTCTCCAAAGGATGGAATTTTATTACGCCATAAACATCATCACTGTCCTGAATGTAAAATAGAAGCTGCAAAGCAGAAAACAGAATGCTGCATTACTCTATACCACACTTTCATGCCTTCACAAAAGCATCTTCTGACTGTCACCATACATTTTTCTCCTTAGCGAACTGGCATCAGGAATGAAATCAGATTGACAGCCCCAAAGTATTCTTTATACACAAGAAGCATCACACTGACAGTGGCATCACTGCATGTGCCAGAATGAGCTCTGAACAACAGATTTTTTTGGTTCAGCAACCAAAGTGAATAATTTAAAAATGTTTCCGATTGCAAAGAATTTCATTTTATTCACCAAGCTCATTCCAACCATTTTCGAGAAAGACAAAGCAGGGACTTGAGTCAAAGAACTGTGAGCAATTCTGGCCACTCTTTATTTAATAGCTCAGAGGTTACAGTCTTAATCACCAAACCTTCTCCTATGAAGTTGTTACTCTGTAAAAAATTTCAGTTATCACTAAAACAGCAAATTAGCAAGTGAAAATAACTTCCCTCTCTTCTGTTAGAAAGCAGTCACTTGAGACCGCATTTATTCAATGCTATCGTTGCACACTGGGAATAACCTGAACTGAATGCTACCAGTAAAAAGGTCTGGCATTGTACCAGTGTACTCAGCCAAATACTTCAGATATGGCTCTATACACTAAGATTGTATTAAGGATTGGTTTGCTTCATTTTTATCCAAGACCAAACCCTTTCACCTGTTCAGCTAATCCATCAATTATTCAGTGTTATTAAGACTGGAAAAGTCTTTATTACTCATTAGTAGCTTCTCCAAAAGAATTCTAAAAGTAGACTTACCTCAGATGGCTCACTGACTTCTGCACCTCCCTGTATTGTATGAGCCAGGAGTTTCAGAAGATAAGGCTCTGCCTCTTCTGGTATATCATCATCAATAATGTTCAGATGAAGTGTCACCAGCATCTGTCCTTGACTAAAAGTTATCTCCCCCGCCTCTGGAAGTAGGTCTGCAGTCACAGGTGAAGGATCACTGCTATTTCGGACTATAACCCAGGAAACAGAAACATTTCCATGCGTTCCACCATTTCTTACAATTGTGATCCCCTCAAACCTATGGTTTTGAATGAAAACAAAAACCCACAAACCATAATTACTATTGGCATGCACGGTTACCAATTTCCTAAAATATTTACACTGACCTAAGTGGTATAAATGTCTGCTGCTTGCAACTGACACTTGACTCAAGGCTTACAGTTTGTACAATCATAACCCTTTTTGCCTGTTCTACACCATGAAGAGTTATGAGGCATGAGCATTGAAATAATGATCTTGAAAGCACTGTTTGCCTCTGTACTAAAAATATACTCAGTTGGAAATTGTCATGTTGCCTGCATCTGACAAGTGCATGACTAGAACAGAAAGTCTGGAAATCACGACTTACAAACATTTAGAAAGTAGGATTTATTTCTTTACTGTGTATAGAAAAGAAAGATGAATATGCAAGTGTTGGGCCCGAAACACCATAAATTATTCTTTCAAAATTTCTCATAGTACGATAGTTTGAGGCATTATTTATTTCTCCAGGGATGAACTACCAGTAATTAGCAGTGGACATTTTTATTGATACTATCAATATTGTGTATCAGTCTGCCTATAAAATTTGTACAGGGCTTTGATTTTAATCTCTCTGAAAACTGCAAATATTGAAATTGTTTTTGAGTTTAAGGTGACTATTTCATGGGAGACACTGAACACTTTTTTTTTTCCCTCTAATCAGAAACTGGTTTTATAGATAGTAAATACAAATATACACCACGAGTGGAAGACAGAAATCTATTTCCCACTGAACCTGTGTCTAGCAGCAACACAACTTCACTCATCCTACCTTCAGATTAAGGAGTTTTCACTATTCTGATAATGTAATTGAATAGTTACAGCTTATTTACATACAGTTTATAGATATTAAAATACTTTCTGTGTAATTAGGTATTCCCACTTCCTTGAAATCTTTGTAGATATGGCTGACAATAACAACACACTAAGTGATTATTACATTGTATTTTAGTACTGATTTTATAATTACTTTAATGACATACTAAGGATGCTTAACTATTACAAATAAATCTCTTAAACTGACTAGATACTAGATTTTAAGATCTGTAGTACCTTGAAATTTGGTCTTCATCAATGATAACAGTGTGAGCTAACAGAACACTGTGGATTGACAGAACTCCATAGGGTTTATCATTCGGCTGGATAGTGACCTGAACAACAGACGGATAAACCAAAACAGCATCTCCCTGCAAAGTGTCTTTAAGAAGCATAATCTGAAAGGTCTCAGCAATTTCTGGTATGGCATCATCAAGGATCCTAAATTTCAAATATGATTCATGAACTAGAGGTGGGAAAACAAGAGTTGTATTTGGCTGTAGATCTAGGAAGTCTACATTAAGCTGTGCATGTGCAGTTGAATCCCCAGTTATGATGGCGTAACTGACAGAGACTTCGTCTTCATCAGGTCCAATCAATTTTCCACTGACATCCTTACCACGAACCACTTGGATTGTTACCACTTCATCTTCCTCAGGCACCACATAAGCACTCTGAACAAAACGCACTGGACTGTCATTTTTCCTAATATTAATCCAAACAGAATTTTTTGTGTTGTTGATTTCAGCCCCTCCCTCCACGCTCTTCAGACAAACAACAAAGAGTTCATCATTTTCAGGTACCTGAAAAAATAGTATTAGCAACTGTGTGTAAGTCACATTTCAAATATGTGCAGGACACTTATACTGAGAAATATGGGTTTATGCATATTGCAGAAGAGTGAAATGATACCAACTTGAAAGCTCACTTCATATTAAAATAAACAGGAGAACAGTCTTGCTTTCAAGTTCTGCTTAAAATCTCTTTTCAAAAATTTAATGTCTCTATTTCCCAAAATATATTACTGAAAGAGGGTAGAAAATAAAAAAAACCCACAAATAAAAATTAGTCAAGAATCAGAAAAATTTTCATCTTTACAGTTTGAGAGTATGAGGAGACCAACTACCATTTTTGAAAGCCACCTTTACTTGGAAACAAGTGTTCCTCTCCACAATTTAAATTTTCTTTTTTCTGATGTTCATTCTGATCTATCTCTGTATTTGCCAGAGACAATACAACAACAACCTCTGTACAGATCCTGCATTGGCCCATGCATCCCCATAGAACTGGAATCCTTTTTTCAGACACACCCACAAACCCAGACAAAATTTCCATCAAAAATCTGAGAAAGTGTCTTCTACTTCTTAGCAATAATTTAGATTTTTGTATTTCTAAAAAACAAGTGTTTAAAACTGCATTTTAGTTTTAGATATTTCTTCTCCAATATCTGATGCAGGAGTCAATAAAGAATGGCTTATAAACCACAAATTACAGGATTAAGGATGAGATTTCTGCTTTACATATATACATATACACACACAAAAATGTGTGAATACTACTGGGTATCCTGTGAAGAGGCAGGAGCTGGACTTGATGATCCTAATGGGTTCCTTTCAACTCAGCATTTTATATGATTCTATGATTCTATATTTTATTCCCCAAATCTTGGTTAGTTATACCTATGGAACTGAAAAAAAAAATTGTTATTTTATCAATACATATAGATAAAAAGTAAATCTTTAAAAATTATTTATGATCTTTGCATTTCATCCTTACTGTGAACTACTGGAAACCAGCAGGATTTGCTTCTGAGAGGAATCCCAGGACAAAATGACCATTTCTGAAAACCCTGCTGCTGTCCAATATTTCTTTCTCTTTCACATTCATTTGTTTAATGAGTACTCTGAGATCCTTTCCTAGGGCTAGAAAAGTGGGCATGATAGCTTATGCCAATTCATTTCCTTTGGCTTGTGGCACTGAAACATGCATGTTGACTGATAGCAAGGTTTATTGTCAGAGATCTGGAAGATCTCAACCACCAGCCTCCTATACTGAAGTACAACATGGCTGATCTACCTCATTAAAAAAAATGCTAACTTATGTTTCATTTAGTTGACTAACTAATATTCCATCTGGCATCATTTAAAAATATACATTGAAGAGTCTCAAAATGTAGTCACAACTTTAGCTGCAGTTTACATTTTAATATCTCATATAAACAGGACATTTTGGAATTCTTAATGGCATCATTACTGATCAATGAAAAACCCAGTCAGACTTAAAAGACAACAATATAATAGATTTTCAGAGCTGATTTGCCTTTCATTTTCTGTTAAAAAAGTTTCAATTGTTTCTTACTAAAAAAGGAAATGTATGCAATAAAATTACTATAAATGTACTACTGTAGTGATCAGAGCTACAGTCACCTAATTTTTGTAGGACAAAAGCTTTGCAATTCAGAACAATAGCTGTTGCTCAGTTTGTCTTAACATCAGATCTTAACAGCTCAAATTAAGTTCTGGGAGCAGCATTGAATGCTTGTGCATTCCATCATCATCAGTAAAGGATTTTTACACAAAATTAACCTTTTGTGTGCAGCTGTGGAAGACTTCCAGTGAGTGGACCACCACAGCTATACAGAACAAACTTGGAGTGAAAGAGTATTAAGAGTAACTCTCAGAGGAAAAATACATCACATCCTCCCCAAAAACCTAATGAATTCTTTCCATATGTAAGTTACTGAAATAATATATATCTAATCTGAAAGAGATATTTCTACACAGCAGTTTTGCACAGTCTCTTAATACTAGTATCAGTATAAATTTGGGAGACTATTTTCTATAATTAACAGAAAAATGCAAAAAAATTGCTTTAAAGTTTCCCACTTTTGACACAGACACTTCTTTTTCCCCTAAAAATTTTTTTTAGTGAATGTCCTTATCAAGTCATTCAGTATCACGTTCACACAGAAAAGTTAAATATAGAAAGGTCAGACTAATAGATGAACCTGTATCTAGTTAAAAAACATCATCTTTGACAATACAAGAACCTCACTATTCCATCTGAATAAAAACATAATGCTTTCTTGATTATTTATACCTTTACTGTACAGCATCTAACAGATCTAGCCAGAGCAGTCAGGGTATGTTCAGAAACTAAAAAATATTAATTTATGAGAAATACAGAGACAAAATTAAAAAGATAAAATGATAGCCCACAGAGAAAAACCTGAACTTTAAGAAGCAGAAGGACTTGTAGCCCTGCTTAAACCAAGCATTTTTATAACATAATATACAAAGTCCCTCCAGAAAGCAGTCAATACAACCAAACCAAAAATGTCAGCTTGTTTTTACCTGATCATCAAGCACTGTTAAATTATAAATCAACACTGATCTCCCAGGGGCAAACGTAATATTTCCTGTGGCTGGACTGAAGTCTTCTTCAGCGGAGTTTGGTCCATCTTCTATCTGAAAATAATTGATTTTTATGATAAGAAATATATAGAGCATGTGTAAAAATTTAGGACAATAGTCACTATACAGTATGTGAAATGCATAAGAAATGGCTATTTATTCAGTCACTTCTTGATCATACATACACACATTCAGTTGTGAAAATCTACTCTTTTTTGGCAGATGGAGTAAACCAGAGTAGGCTCTCTGAAGAAATCATGTATTGCCAGAGAAAGAGGAAGAAAACTACAATACAGGCCTTTGAGAACTCTTTGGTATCTATTGATGCATAACTGACTCTTTCAAATAACAGAGAGGATAGTCCTCTTCTTTTAATTAAACTAACATTCCCTAATCAGTTCCAAAACAAGATAAGAGCAATTACTTGTTTTGTGACCTTTCTATCTTGACTTTGTGATAATTAATACCAAACTTAAAAAAATAGTAATATCCATAGAGGCAATATGTTAGGGTTTTGTTTTAGAAAATCTTGAAAATTTTTTTTCAACATATGTATATAAACAACACTTTGAGATTGATCTGATAAATTGTGCAGATAGCAAAATTTATTGGATTTTAAAACAAACTTAGCTGCAGTAAATAACATAAAGAATCTCTGAACATTATCTATACATGCTGTCTTTAGCATGCAATAACATCCAGTACAAATTTCTTTTGAGATTTTGACACATCTAGATTAAGTCTTTGATGACAACTGATAAAGGAATTCTGACATGAAAAGGAATTAGCTGTAATTTAAAAGAATGTAATAGAATCAGAACTAGACAAGGAAAAAAAATCTCTCCTCTCACAATAAAGGAAGTAAGCATATCCCATTCACACAAATTATGTGAGTAATGGCCAAAGTATTCAAGTTATGATTTTGAAAGGCTGAAATGTCTGGGAATTCAAACTGCAGTCTTATAGATACAGAATTTCACTAAATATTAGGCTATACATTCACATGTTTGAAGGTGGCACAAGCACCTTAAAAAGAGTCAGGTTTTGAGATAATAATAAATAAATTTTGAGAAAATACACAAGAAATTTCTTGCACACTCAATAGACATTGTTTGCTAATAATACCAACAAATGCTGCTTCAAATATCTCCCTAAATGACAGAGAATACTCTTTTTGTAATATATTTTCCTAAATTAGGCAGTTAGATAATTGCAGTATTTTCCATTTGAAAGGTAGTACTTTCCATTTTATGAAATAGAATTAACAAATGTAGAAATAGGTATTCAGTCCTTTCACTTCAATGAACACTTTGATAAGTTATGATTATGGCCTCACAACTTCATCTAATAGACAAAGGTAGGAAGTCTTTTTGATAAACTCACCTCAAAAGTTACAACGACTGTCCCGTAGGTTCCTCTCTCCCTAATTAGAGTGAGAGGCACAAATTCATTTCTGCCCCTAGGCTCATTCACTGTGATTAAGGCAGACTAATGAGGAAGAAAACAGACAGGCAATCAGGCACAGATCAAATATCACAGCAGAAGGAAGAAATTGTTACCATAGAAATACCAATCTCCCACAGACAAGTCAATCCAATCTGCAAACCAGTCCGGTGATGACATACATTTCCTAGCAACCAATTAGTTCAGCTAATAAAAAGCTTGAAAGGTTTGAGATTAAAAATTATCATAATGTATGTAGAGTGGGTTTTCTTGGGTTTTGTTGGGATTTTTTTTGTAAATGAGCATAGTTACACTAAGATACACTAAGCACTGGCATATGAGCACTGGTTATATTTACAGGAGTTCCTAACCCTATTAAAAATAGCTTTTCTCCATTAAAAGCTCATTTGTTAGATAACTAGACAATGGAATCTGTCTACCAAACTCTTTCAGGTGAGGAATTTCAAAGACTTAAAGCATTTAGGGAGGAGCACAGCCTAATGCTGTGATGTTAAAATTTTTTCATATTGGATTTTTTCAGGGAAGTCTAAAAAGTATATTGCCACAATGCCAGCAATAAAACAGAGTTTTTCTTCTTGCTAACACAAAATTTATGTCATTGCAAATATCCTCCACACCACTAGTGTCTCACAACTCTTATCCCTGGAAGGTAAGAGGTGTATGATATATGCATTATATACATAATATAATGCATATATCATACACCTTCACATATATATATACAAATATACACACACACACATATATATGGATATATATATATATATATAATATATATATTTATATATTATAGTTTGAGAGTTAAATATAAAATTGGTCACTTAAGATGGGAAAAAGGTATATATTCTTAAAATGTCCAAGCCACCTCTTAACTTTCCTACAGTATTACTCCTTGTTTCTTCCATAGTATATTGAGGGGCATGGGGACTGAACAATTTTTAAAAGCTTTATATTTTTATGAGAAACATAGATATTCTTCCAAGTTTGAGAATCTCAGGCAACATCTCAACACCTAAAAGCATATAGAAATAATAAACCTGCATATATGTATTAATTACATGCATATGTATGAATTATCTCTAGAGACGTTTTCAGAAATGTAACTCTGTTTTCAATGGATTTGGGTAAATAAACAGCATCTTTGACAATGTCACCTTTATGTTTTCTAAAATGTTCTAAAATACACCATATAAAAAGTCATACCATGTTAAAAGAAATTATTCCAAAGGCATTGTCATTTGATAAGATTGTTACAGTGACAGATTTGGGTGAGCCAAGCTTTATCCTTGCAGATGGTTTCTAAAATTAAAACCAAAATAAGATATTAAGTGTGGTGACGGGAAAGAAAAGACATATTGATTCTACTGATTTTAAAGAGTTAATATTAGCATACAAAAATGTATGTCTTTTTATCATATATCACAATGAAAATTATTTAAAGCAACAGAATGCAAGGAATTAAGATAATTCCTAATTACTGAGAAAATACACTGTAAACAGTGAACAGTAAAGCACTTGAAACAAACTCTGCAAATGATTAACAATAGTTCAACACTTATTAACAGCATTTCAATAGAGAACCATACATGATGCATTTAACACTGCCAGGAATTCCAAAGTTGTTCTTTTATCCCTAACATTTGTATAAAATTGAAACTTTGAAGTTATTATAGTAGGTTACCAGGTAAAAGATATACTGGGAGAGAAGCAAATCTTTATAGCATTGTAAAATTGAGTGACATTTACAAATCAAAGTAATAAGGAAGGGAAAAATATGCATTTTTATATTCACTGCCAACATCCCCATAGATGTGTAATATTGGCAATGAAATAGAAAATTTATTTTTATGTAATTGACATCTTACTAAGTCATGAACTTTAGCTAAAAATAGATTAATGTGAACCCCTCTCTTGTAGCATAACTCCTGTGAAACAGAACAGTATGAAGAAATTTATTGGTAAATTTTATAAAAATTGTTTGGGTTTAGATAAGTCATATTTAACCTCTGCTTCCGGAGGACTGAAAGTCATCCTCTTTTTCTGCTACTTCCACCATCCTCTCTATGCACATTCTAGGCAGGAAAACAGGAAAGGCTGAGTCCTCACAATCTAACTCTTCTGGGCTCTAGTACACCTTCAAAGGTCCACAGCTGAATGTAATGCCTGCTCAAGTGTCAGGCACAGCAACATGACAGACACATCCACAGAAATGCAAACTTTCTGCTGGGCAACAAGCATCATCCTGCCTGGACTCCAGATTTTAGTTCTTTCCCATTACTGTTCACAAGCAGTAAGACTACACTGAAATCTATGAAATACCATTCACTTATATTACCCACAGTTTTCTGTGGAATAGATCCACTGAAAAATAGAGACTTACTAGTAGTGTCAAGTGAAATGTGAATGTCTCATCAGCCTCTGGAAGATCATCATCACAGACAGATATATACACTGTTCGGTTTGTTTCTGTATCAGGTATAAATGCAGCTGCATATGTGTCAAAAAAGTCTCCTGTGTTTTCTCCATCAATCTGCAATAAACACACAACCAAATGCCATCTCTTTCTTCCTTCAACATATTCTGTATTATCATTCTAGACTCATTCAAAGAGACTTCCTACCTTCTTTGCTGCACAATTCTTCCCATAATTTCCTCTGCTGTCATACAGTTAATTTCTGACAGCAGGTACATAGACAATAACCCATTTCTTTCACACTGAGTGAACAGGTGAAAAAAATCTCATNCTTCAGACCGATTTATTACTTCCTTCCCTGCATTTTGGTATCTTTTTTTTGGTATCTTTTGCATAATGTACCATAGGTTTTTTATTTATTTTTATTTTTTATTGTAGAACAGGGGTTTTATTGGAAAAAAACTATCCCTGTACAGGAAGCACTTAACTGTACAACTCATTAGGCTCTACAGGATTTAAACTTAGCTTAGGGTGCAACTGCCCTCTGCCTTCAATTCTAAGCACTCGAAGGAGCCTAAGCATTCAACCTAGATTAACAATTTGATCACCAAAGTTGGCAAGATTGTCTTCTAAAAAGAATTTCGCTCCTTTCATCTCAGTCAACAGAAGAAAATTCCCCTGATTCTACTGTAGGTGAGGTGATTAGAGGAGAGATTATAAAGGCAGTGATGTAAAAACAGCAAAGAATCTAGACTAAGCCTACAGCTGGGCACTGAGATTAAATGGAGAGAAGCCACTGAACCAGCATAGCTGCCACTTCTTAGGAAGCTAAAGGCTTGAAAGAATCATTGTGGGAAAGACTATTCGCCCTTTCAGAACAGTGAAATTAGAAGTTCAGAGAAGAGGAAACAAAGGGGGTTTTGTGGGTCTCACTCGTCTCTCTATCAGTCATGCTCGCAACTCTCCATGTATCTGAGTCCCAAAAAGCTCTTTAAAAAGTTATCAACAGCTACTGAGAATATGACTGCCATGGTTTCTTACCGACACAATTGCTGTGATGTTAGCAGGCTTCCCTGTCCTTTCAATTACAAGACGGATAACAGTTGTACTTGTTTCATTGACTACAAATTCTGTTTGTCCACTGAACTTCACTTCTGTTTCTCCAGATGTGAAATGTATGAGTAATGCTAAAAGCAAATAAACTAATAAAGAAGCTGAGGGCATCCCTATAGGAAAAAAGATATTAAAAATCAGTTGTGAATTTAAAATACACAAAGCATTTGTGGTTGACCTCACCAATCCAGTTGATCCCATACCATGATCATCTTGTGAGTTTCAAAATGAGATTAAAACATGCAGAGCTCTCCACTACAACCAAGTCATAGAACGTAAATATCATATGTATCTAACTCTATTTTCATAATTTTCATTAAGTGATTTTCTAGGTAGTATTTGTCAACTTCTTCAGGTGGAAGAATAAGGAGCTTCTTTTAAGAAAAAAAAAAAAGAAAACCCAATTACCACAACTGTTTGCATTTTCAATCAACAATAATTAGCTTCAGCACTTTCTTTGCTCTCTAAATTGTCTTTAAAACACACTAAAAATTACAGGAAGGGTGAAGGGTTGGATACTTGCAGTCATCTCACAGATAATTTTCTGTCATCTTATTCATGATATTCATGATATTTTATTCACCATGAAAAATCCTTACACAGTTGCATATGTACTTTAGTCTTATCCCATAATCCTTTCATGTGTTCCCGTCCCAGAGAACAACTGTGATAATTTCCCATTACAAACTTTGTACAGACAGACCCTGATTTTTATTTGTTTCTGCACAATATCTAGTATTTACTGTTAGGATATGCAAACTTAAAACCAAGGGTTTCTCTTAAATTCTCCATTTCTCTTACACCAGAGTCCAGTTTCGTGATGTAAAATACAATGTTAAGTCCCAGTGAAGTCATCAGGGGTTGATATTGTGAAAGATACACTTTTAAAAGTGTCTGCACAACAAATTTCAAACGGTTGCATTGTTCTGCAGAGGCTTACACTGTACAGTGCTGACCAGAACCGAGAATGTGGATGCTGTGTAGGGCAGACTGCTGTCACAAGGATCTTAGAAGTTTTGGAAAAAAAAAAAAAAAAACAGAACAAAGTTGTGCTTTAAATACCAAACTGCATTACATTGAACTTAAATTGAATTAGTTCCCTCACCATGCTTCTTTTAATCTCTAATCACTATTTCACCCTATTAATTTTTTAAATTTCTGTACAAAAGGTACAAGCAGTATTTGTGTAATTAAATATATAAATAAAATGTCACTTTGCTTAAAATTATCCTTCTAAGTGTTACACCTACCAGACAAATCCAGTCAAGTGCAGTTGTATAAACTGTGCAGAACATATAACGTTAATATTTATATATTAGTAATATTTAAGATCAGACATTTCTGCAAAGAAGTTTGCTCTCATTACTTAAAAGTGGCAGTTATTAATATTTAGTCATAAATCATCACTAAACCAGAAAATGTCATGAGTACATTGAAACACGTTTTTGTAAAATATGTGTCAAATTTGAATCAGAACTGAGGTCCAGCACATACTGTGAATGTTTCATATTTGCAGTCAGATAGTTTTAATCCTGGACTCAACAGAGAATAAGATAGCCTTCAGACCATTAATACTAACACAGCTTCAGAAAGGCTTCAAGTCTGATTCATATTTCAACAAATTCTGTGTGGACAAGGATAAATTTTATGTTGAGAGGATTTGAACTAATCTGCTTTCAGGCAAGCTAAAGAACAAAAAGATGCATAGACAGGGCTTATTAACTACGTATAAATTGGAAGTACAGTCAAGAAAACTATCAATGTTTTTCAGAGTACCTACAAGCAAAGACATGTGGGTTGGCAAAGTTAGTTGATTTTAATTACCTGTAACAATAAATTCATCTAGATCTGTTGAGCATCACAGAGGGAACAGCCAAACAAAAAAAAGCAAGTGCAAAATATCAGGACTAACTATTTTCTCTATGAAAATAGCTATTCTTTTCACCACCCACTTGAACACTGTATGATTATTTCTGAAAAAAATATCACACAGTAACAATTTTGCTGCTTAGCTTCATACTATCCCAAACTTTTATTACCAGGACCACAGCCCTTCAAGATATCCCTGGTTCTTACTGGGAATTCAGTGCGTAA
The DNA here is from genome assembly GCA_013397295.1 of Polioptila caerulea. Classification (NCBI taxonomy): domain Eukaryota; kingdom Metazoa; phylum Chordata; class Aves; order Passeriformes; family Certhiidae; genus Polioptila; species Polioptila caerulea. Next base: position 109,970 of record VYXF01011039.1, read on the forward strand.
CAGACCAACAGGAGCAACACTTGATTCTCACATATCTATCCATTCAGTAATTCTAGTGCAGAAAACTTACAGTGGGAAGCAAAGATAAAATATATATACATAAGCCCCCTGGGATTTAAAATTATCTGCACTTCCAAGCCTTTTTTTTCTAGTTTTATGCAGAAGTGTTCTGGTTAAAAAAACAAACAAATCCAAAACAAACAAACAAAAAAACAAAATCAAAAAACCCTTCAAGCTGAAAAGAGAAAAGTTGTCTAACTTTTGTAAACTCTCAGACAATTACACTGTCTGCAGATGCAGGCATCATCCATACTAAACTGAGGAATTTGTTGACCTTTTAGCTTCAGCAGTTACCTTGTCATAGACTTCGCCAATACCTTCCCACGGTACATGCTTCTAGTAAATAATACTGAAAACATGATCCTTGAGGGCAAGATTACGACGTTTAGAATTACTTGAATTCTATTACTTCTACTAGAGAGCATTCTAAAACTATAGGATTACTCCTGCGGAACAAGAGAAGTTTCACAATCATATTATCAATTATTCAGCTGGTGTGCATCCTTCCTTGTTACGTTATTTGTACTAAGATTTACTTTGCACAGTCTGCCAGAAGTATTTTTTACTCTGTAAATACAAATTAAACTTTTAAAATCATTATTTTTTTTTAATTGGTATGATGTAATATAATAAAAATACCATACATCAAGACTAGGAGACTGCAGAACAAATTTATTCAAATAGTTAAAAACATATTATAGGTCCCAGTAATTTTTTTTACTTTATTAAAAATAAACTCACTTTGTACACTAAATTCCTATGTAAATTTATATGGGAACACAACTTGGTTTTTATTAATTATATTGCATAAAGTCAGCAGAAGCCTTTGCAAGGTCAGGGATTACAAGAGGACCCTTCCTTACTTCCCTCACCTCATTAAACCACGAGTAACTATAATTTGTACTTTGTTTTTTAAATGAAACTGAAACTCCAGTCTTTGTTCACTGCTAAATTTTGGTAAAACATGCATCTGATGATCGAGTACTCCCCTCTGCTTCAGCTAAATATTACTGAGTTCATTTCTGTTCATCCAGGATATTCAGATATCTTCATTAAATTCATTTAATAAGCCAAAATCATTGAAATTATTTTTATAACAACTACAAGCAATAGGGCATCACACATCTCTAGAGTACATACAATGGTTTAATTACTTGGTTGTCATTTTCTGACTTAAACCATTTCAAACAATCATTTGTAGTATTAGTGGTAGTTTAAAACAATGCTATGCACTGAGGCCTAGATGATGTTTCTAAGTGATCCATAATAAAAATTTCTAGCAACAAAACCAAACCATACATTTCAAATAATAATCTAGACATGAATGCTATTACAAGATTTTAAAAGTAAAAAATCCCATTCTTCCACCCTGTGGTTTTAAAGAAGTAAAGAAATCTAACTGAGAATTATGAGTCATGATCCCTAACTAACATTTTCTTTTAGTATGCGTTTTATGCCACTTTTTGAAGCACATTTGTATTTTCCACTAAATCTGGAATACTAGTGTAGAATTGAACTAATCATATACTGATTCCACACAGTAACTTCCACAATACTGTCATAATTTATAGAAGGAATACCATTTCAATCTGTTGTCCAGTTGGAGTCAAGGTAGGCTTATGAAACTTGTGAGTCACCAGGATTAGCTTGCTGATCCTAGTCAGTTTTTGGAACAAATTTCAGATGAAAACTTTAAGGTTTATAAAGAATGAATGGCCTTTTCAGCAGATTTTTACACCAGCTTCTGTGCTTAATAAATTAAACTCTTAAGAAGAAGAGATCTCCTGGCTGTTTTCTTTGAAGTATGTGGGAATCTATAGCACAATGAAACATGGAGAGATCAAGAAGGGAAATGAAAGAGCTGCTTCAGATTAAAAACCTGGAATGAAATAAGCATAAAATGCTGGATAGGAAAAAGGAAGTGGCAAAAGAAAGACAGTTCATGAACAAAGTTGCAGACAGAACGTGGGAGTAAGTATTCTCTACCTCAGAGTTTACAGAAGAAGCAACAAGCTAAGAAGCACCATATCCATCCAGCAGCTACAACCTGATTTACCACTTGCCCATCCTCAAACAACTCACTGTCTATTTCTAAAGCCCACAGACACAGCAGAGCAAGAGTAAATCCACTTCTCACAGTGTGTCCTTGTCTACTCCCCGTGATTACAAACACCCAGCCAAGCCGAACATTAAAAAACTGGCATGCCTAGTACTTTGCATTGAGTACAGCATTACAGCTATCAATGGTTGCCAGAGAGAAGTCTATTCACAGCAGAGATGTCAGCATCCAGCAGCATCTTTGGCTGAATACAATGGGGGACAGATACATGTGCTCTTTCATATATAAACTGGTGATTCACTGTAGTACACAGTAACAGCATAGAGCAAGAAGTTCCACAATGTCATTGCCATTGCTACACCTCTTGTAGAAACATATTAAAACCCTGCACATTTTAATTATTTTTATTTTGGGCACACTCAGAACCTATTGATGTTTACAACACTATTGAGAACAATCTGGGAAAGCAGCAGAGATTATAAAAGATTTGATTTACTAAAGTTATCTTTATTATGTGCTCAAGGTTCCAAATTAAAGGAAAAATATTTTATTTCAGATGTTTTTTCCTTGCCTCAAAATTTCCTCAGTTCACACATATGAAAAAAGGACACAACAAAACCCAGCATATGAATAACAGACATTACCCAAGCCTGCTCTGCTGATTGTTCTTCCTTCTTTGATTTGGGCTTTTTGTTTATATGTGGAATAAGTCTCTCACTCTAATACAGATTGGAGAGTTTTCCGAAGGTGCTATTTCAAAACAATATCCACTTGTATCTCATTTTTGCCTTCAATCTGCTTCAAGGTGAATAAAAAATGAAAATTATACTGACTTTGTGCGCATGCCCGGACCATGCTGATAGTTGCAGAGTCTGTCTCACAAGTTTCCATGAGCATTCTTCAGTGTCACTGAATGTCTTCGCTTTCCATTCTTCTACATGTTTCCTGCCTTTCTCTTTACTACAAAGGCGTGTCAGATACCTGAAATTCCCCTTCTTATTACTAACATTGGAAAGTGCTAACCAAAGCACAAATACAGACTACTAGGTGCTAAAAGTCCCTTGATCAGCTTTCACTATCCTGAAGTTTTTGGTCTCACTTGCCTCTACTTCCCTAGTCACTACGGCTGCCTTGACAGAACAGCACCAAAGCACATCAGGTGTTAAAAATACTTATCTGCATTTGAAATTAATGACACTGACATCATTCCATTATTCCCCTGACCACTTTCTTTCTAACAGTCGCAATATTAAAAAAAAAAAAAATCCTGTTATCTATTACCATACATATTACTGGGAATGGTGAATTTAATGTAACCTGAACATCTTTATATGGTAATTCTTGCTCATTCAATTACCATCTCTTGGAAAAGGCATGCACCCTTCAAAATAGTCATCTTATCCTAAGGAAGAAAGTATGCCTAATTTGCCTGCCAATATATTTATATTTACTAGTCCGGAAGGTACATCTATCATCACAGCCAGGAACCAATACATAAACGAGTAAAAGTGAGGTCAAGACAGAGGCATAAGGAGAAATCCAAATCATCTCACCCTGTTAATAGAGGTCACTCAGAGTTAAAAAGTGCAAGAACTCCAGAGTACCCCTTGCGAGTTTTCTGGCAATTTCTTTTCATTTTCTCAGATGAATTAGTGTGGATCTAAGTTGTATTCTTAATTTTTACGTTCTGAAACATATAATCATCACTGAAGAACAAAACGTTATCTCTTATGCCAGGTAATGCTGGAGATTTTCTGAAGTAACCGCTTGCTCTAATTCTGAGCAAGGAATAAAGGGCAAAACTCTCAAGCAGTGTAGAATCCAGTACTTCTAGCAGCAAGCAGAGAAAACATAAATCTTATACAAAAATTTGCAGTTACTGTATAATTTTCACATCAAAGAGAGAACCATGGAATAATTTAGACTAGCTGTAAGATATGGATTATTTTTATCCACAGTACCTCCAGTGCAACAACTTGGAGCTATTAAGGTTACCTTAAATTTAGAACAGAGATCAGAGTCTGACGTAAATAAACTTTGGCTGAAATCTGCTAATTAACAATGTTAAGAAATAGACCAGTAGAGATCTGAATTTTCTTAATGTTAAAGCTCACTAACTTCATCTGCATGACTTTCAATTTATCTTATAAAATGAACAAGATTCTATCTATACGTAGGTCTAACTACATACTGTGAAAAGCAAGACATTATTTTTGAACATTTCTACTTACAGTATAAGTTTAAGTAAAAGGTAAGTATATCATTTTCAGCTCCACGCTGGAAATAATTTTCCACCCATGCAGTTCTAATGAACACAGTAGATATCTTTCACTGAAGAAATAAATTTAACAGGTATTCCAGAACCAGGGCTAGCTTTTTACCTAGGCATTTTGCACCAAGCAATTGTAACTTCAGACACTGTAAGCACTTATACTCCCTCTCAAACTGTTTTGGCACCAAAAAAGCAAAGGGATTAAAAAAACCCAACAAACCAAAAACCAACAACCAAGCTAAATCAAAACCAAGCAAGACCCCCCACTAGGATACCTAGCACTCCCGTCTCTGACTTCTAGAAGTAACTGCATGATTGAGCATGCCACAGGATCAGGCTCTTAACACGAACCAGAAATCCAGCTGATGAAGGTCTGCAGGCTCCACAGCAAATCAACCATTTATTATACTTCAGTAGAGATCTTTCACAATAATTTCCATTTGTATCTGAGCTTTGGAGGTTTCTTGCGTGTCCTCAACACTCTTACTCAACAAATGTAGAGAACATACGTTGGCAGCTGAGGACAAAACTGTAACAGTTTCAAATACCCAGTGTCTGCTGTGAATGAAGTTCCATGGCCTAATGAATAGTATATACCAGAAAAAGAAATCATGGGTTTCTGCAGTACAGTGGTTATTTCTTCATACTTAAAACTAAAAATAGAAGCAGTGCTTTATACATAATTTTATTGCAAGAAAAAAACCAAAACTTTAGGGTACAGAACAGCAAAATTTAGCCACAAGGCGAGGATTAGATGGCATTGTTTCAGGTACACTGACAGAATTGATGCTATCCAAAATAGACTCTTACAATTTAATATACATATATGAGCCAAACAGAATTTTTCATGTGTTGCCTAATTATTATAATAATTGAATCAGTGAGATTTTCTTGAGTTCAAAAAAGCACATTATTAAATACAAGAATTTAGAACATATATAAAACAAGGTTCTTTTCTACAGTAAAATGTATTAATTTTTCATTGGATTGCAACACATGATGTTGACTTAATTAAAGAATCTGTGTGTCACAAAGTCCCTCAAAGACTTCTTTCTGTAGAAGTAAATATACATTCCTCTAATTTGTAAAGATGATTAGCATGGGGCCCTCACTCTAATCTACACTGTGGATTAATCTCTTAAATCTGGGCAATCTGTTTTTAGGTAAAACACATAATAAAGTATTTATTTCTCAGAGAAGAGAACTCCTTAAGCAAAATTTTTTTGGATCCAAAGCCTATTTATTCTACCTTTATCATGTATTCTGCTTTGCCTGGCTTTCTAAACCTTTTAACCCATGTCACAATTTAATAATCACTATTTAATAATTATAATCATTTCCTTATTAACTGGGTATTTCTTTTAGTTCTTCTAAGGCACCCTGCAGTCCAAGACAAGGAAATCTCTTTGTTGATTAGTTATTTAAGACCAGCAACAATAACTATGCTGGAAAGAAAGGTGCTTTGAGAGGATTACACAAAGCTAGTTCTCAACAGCACCAAGCCAAAAGCAGCAAATTACAAACCCAAGTACTTCATTGCATGTAACCAAACTGGCTGGTTGAAATGCTAATTGCCTTTCAGCAAAGCTAAAGGCAGACAGGGGACCCTGAGCTTCAGAGAATGACAAGCATTTTTTACTCCACTTCTGCACCATTGTCTTGCTGAGAATTATTCAAAATCTATTCTTAAAGGTAGCTCTTTTCCTAACCTTTAAAAATGTGGGAAATTTCTAAAGGTCTTACCAATACCTCAGATCTGTTGGCCTGCCAAACCCATAACAGATGGCTGAATTAAGGCCATGTTAAATCCTTAATGAAGCAAAGCTTGAAACAATTCAGAGCAGTAACATATTGGACCAGTTCAGGATAAGTGACTGAGAAGTTTCTTTTGCCATCAGAAAATGAGAGTCATAACTGTATTTTAATTAATGAGTTTATACAAGATACAAGATTAGATAAACAAAAATATCAAGATATAGAAAAATATGTATTCCTGCTACATTCTACAGAAAATTCTGTCCTGACAAAAAAATCCACAAATACAAAAGCTGTGATAAACATGCAAAGGATCTTCTCTGTTGTTTAATTTCACCAGATAAATTTAATCTGTCAAATATGCCTGTTCCAGTAAGTACTGGCCTACTTATCTTAACTGCAACCTTAGTATGGATTTACAAATTATTTCAGTACAAGAAATTACTACAACAACTTTAGTATTATAGGAAATACTCATAAGCCAATCTATTAAACATTTTTTTCGTATTTGAAGTATATTTCAGAACTTACAGTTTGAAAATTCTTCCTGCAAACTGCCTCAAGTTCTCATACATACAGTAAGCTAAATATTGGAAGTGTTTATTTGCACAAAGTATTTCCCAGTGAGTTTATTCACTGAAAAAGTGACTTAAGCAAGTGAGAATTTACAGCAATTTGGGAAATAATTTCTGACTTAGTATTTTTTTTCCTGAATAAAATATGTTACAGTGGTTCCACCTCAAGTAAGATATTATTTTTGTCATAGCAATAAAGAAATATTTTTTTCCCCTGTCAACCTTTGTTTTTCCCTTAAGAAGTAGTAATGTAGCTCCTATTAAACAGACACAATTCTTGAATTTGTGGAACTGTGACAATGCCTACAATTGACAGCAGTGGCTTTGTAAAATTCAGTTGGAATGATGATGGAGATACTGTACAGCACCTGACTCTTAATACATATTGAGAGACACATTCATGTATGCTTGTTTCTAGAGGGGAAAAGAATTGTTATATTTACGTGTATATACAAAAATTGCTACACCGTAGTTGGCCAGCCTGGTAGAGCTGAAATGCCAGCACAATTTCTACAAATGAGTACAGCTGATCAAGAGGATTACACATGTAAAAATAATTATATATGGGATCATATTTTTAGAAGGTTGAGGCCTGATAGTCCATAAGCAAATAATTCCAGCATATTCTTTTTATTTACTCTTGCCTACCTAGTCTTTGTTTTTCTGTGTGAACAACTACATTCAACCAATACCAGGAATACCCTGGAAGAGGTTGGGATTATTCAGAAATAAAATTTAGCTAAATTGCATCAGATACTCTATCTGAAATAATAGCAAGAGTCATACATACATTTTACTGTTCCATTACTTCCAAAAACATCTTGAACTAAAACACTTTAGATGTAGCTGAGACAAATTTTAAATCTCTCTTCCAAGTGTGATGCAAGAACATATTTTTCCAATTTTTCAATGAAGCATTGTAAAATTAAAGTTCTGTTAAGCTCATGGACCACTTTTAAAACCATGCTTATTAAAAATCCTCTCATTGTTACCATGTCACAATTCAGAACAATTATGGTAGCCATGTAACAATGTCAAAGGTGATTTGTAGGTCATCAATATTTTTCTCACAAATTGCTATAAATCATTGCTGCCCAATTAATGAGATCCCCACAGACCTCTGTAGTGGTATTCTTCTTTAGCATGACACAACTAAAGGAATATGCTTTCATAGCTGTTCCAATGTTTTAATTTCAGTCATCAGATTTACATGCTAATTAAAATATTCATGTAAGCATTTGCAGATTTAAGCACTCTACTTTTTTTAATGGAATTCCAAAGCAAATAAAGCCCCCTTGAAGATAATAAGCTTAAATAACAAAATTCCATGGGTAGTAGAGATTTTAATAGAGGCTATGATTTAGACCCAATTCTCAAAATTTCTTTCAAATAAAGCTCACAACAATTTCTCAGGGAAGAGTTGCACAGTAGATTTGAATGCATGAGGATCCATCTCATTCACTAGCACCAACAATTTGAAACTCATCCAGCATTGTTTTTCAACCCTAAAAAATGCTAACAGAACGAATAAACTGACCAGCACTAGTCTTCAAAAAAACAAATACCATTTTTTTCCCCATTGATTTTCACGTGTTCAGGACACAGGCCACACTTACAATCTAATAAGCATGTGCTCCCATTATCCAGGAATTAATTTGCTCAGATGTAAATTAAGTAAACATTATTGATTTGTTCATCTAAAGCTATTAAAACACAAAAGTGCATTAGAAAACTGCTACAGCACAAAACCATGCTTTGGAAATAAAAAAAAAAAAACATAAATAACAGTAACAACCACAAATTAGAAATTGTATACCCTTGAAATGTGGTAGCTCTTATATTATCGAGTATTTGCCCATTTCAATTCTAAGCCTATTATGCCACAAATTATTTGATTTCCTCAGGAATGTGTCTCTTTTCAGTCTCTCCACATGGAAACCCTGAAATCTGTTTAGGAGGAGAAGCTTATTCTAGGCTTAAGGGACAGATAAACTAAATATATCACATTCTACCTTCAGTTATTAAACAGCTTTCATGGTAAAGACCCAAAATACTTAGCACTTAACTGAAAGACCTGTTCTAGAAAACATGTATAAAGTACTATCAAGAAAAAAAAATGAAAACACTTTTGGCTTCTATATAATGAATGCAATTATATAATAGTATAAGACTTTTTAAAACCAAATGCTATTTAACATATGCATTGTAAAGCAATTACAGACTCATAAAAAACAGTGACTGATTTTTGGCAAGCAGTTCCATATACATTTGATCTTAACTTTATCTGGGTTAGCAAGAGGGAATTATGCAATGTCTTATATAGAATCAACACATCAAAAGCAAGAAGCAAAAGCAGTATTTCTAATTATAATCACTTACATGTGATATTGTAATTCTTAATGTTTGAAACTCATTCCTTATTAGACAATGATCTGAAAAACTCATTCTTACTTTCAACTCACTCTCCTTTAAAATACACAGTGCATAGGCAGCTCCTCCCCTTATATTTTTACCTAATTTAAACTGCCAATATTTTGTTCTTTTTTGAAAGTCAAAAACTGTCGGCTCCAGACTGAGCTGCAGCCTGATAGCATCCCCTGAGAACAGGATTTTCCATTGGAAAGACTACCGTCTCCACCTGCCCGGCTTTGCAGAGCAGAAAGAGAAGCTGCTGGAACAACAGAAACCTTAGCAGACTGTCACCCTCCGGCAGCCCCTCATGGATGAGCCGCAGGCTCAGTGTCTGCCGCTGCTAAACCCCGTCCCTGCCGCAACAGGTGCTGCCTGCAGAACATCGGGCTGGAGAGGGAACATCTCTGCAGCTCATACAGGATGCTTCCAAAGCCACTGCTGCCTCAGAGCGAGGGACAACAGACGTACCTGGGACCTGGGGCAGGAACATCCGCGTCTTCTGTACTCGGCCAGCCGCCTGCACGCCCTCTGTCACTCACGCATTATGCATTCCCGTCTCCTACTCCTCCCTCTGTTCTGCGCAGCGTCCAGCACTCTCCTCCCTCTCCTGACTGCTGCTGCCTTCCCACTGCTGTGGACATAAAAGGGGGTGGGATGGAAGAGGACAAAATTTTTTTAAAGCCCAGCAACTGCCGCTGCACTGCTGTGGTTGAGATAGAGCCAGCCCCTCCCACCAGCACCTTGGCAGGTCTTCCACTCAGCTTGGACTGCACTGTTGTATTACTCTGCACAGCAAAACTGACAGGTTTTATTATTGGATTATGACAGATTTTGGATTCAAGTCCTCAGTGGCACCTGAACATGCAGCTCATCTTAATTCACAGCTATTCAGTGCTCTGGACGGAGAAACAAGTTCCTTGTAAGAGAGAATTCTGTTATTTCCAATCCTAGAGAAACTGACATTTTTCTAGCTAATATCAAATTCATATTTAATGGTCACCATCATCCCAAGCAAATCCTGAACCACAAGAAAGACACAAAGGAAACACGCAGATCTTGTCACTGTTGGCCCCCAAACTCACAAATTCTCCCACTTCTAGCAAATAAGTATTAAAATTTCTTTTTATCCATTAAATGATAGAAGGAATAAATAGAGCACAGAAGTATTTGGACAAACCAAGACAGAATCTAGAACACTCTATGCCTTCTGATGTCATTAGCCTGGTCACTACATCAATCTGTAATGAGTTATGATGATTTGGGAATAATGCAAACAAACATCGAAACTCAAAGAAGCTGCTAGAGAATTATGAAAGGTTAAAAAAATTACTTAGTAAAAGGCATTTTACTAAGAAGAATTTTGCTTATAAAAAATGGTGTTTTAAAGTAGAAGCATTCCACTAAACAAACCATCAAGCCTAGCGCCAACTCAGCAGGACAGGATGAACGGCCTCTAAGAGGTGGTTACTTCCCTCCTCTGACAGAAGAGGGAGTCCAAATAGTTACCTCAAACTATTACCTAGCTTTGTTAGATAAGAAGAATCTCTCTATTTACTCTGTATACAGAGAAAATCAATGTTGATAAATAAACATTTGCAGTATAACTGATAAAGGCATAGATAATCTAATATGCATATGGAAAAGTAGACATTAATAATCAGAACAAACTCCAGTTCTCAAGAGCGGAGGAAATATTGGGACAATTCACCAAACATCATAAAAATTCTTTTTGAAAAAAAAATCAAGTGTATTTTTTTCTTCTAAACAACTATCCTGTGCATGTAAAAGGCATTCAGGTTCTTCTGTTTGATAATCTGTTTCATATGTTTAATCACTTCTTGCACTAGTACACCTTGGTTTATATCTGAAAATTTTTTTTTGTGATCAATATTTTATTTTGCAGCATGTACCAGCACCAGTTTATCTGGCAAAAAGAAAAAAAAAAAAGAAAAAAGGAGCAAGAAGCATTCCTTCAAAGGCCAATACTACTAGTGCAGAATTCTGCACCAAGCAGAACTTAATGTATGAGCGTGAGAGAAAAGTAGGAATGTTTTTCAATACCATACTGCTAACATATTCCTGCTTCAAAATCTAGATACCATATTGTTTTACTTGCTGCAATGAATCAACTGGCTGAAAGAATACTAGAGGTATTTGATTATTTTTATCTTCTATTCTACAATGTTGTTTCAGCTTATATAGCTTACTTCATGTTTTCCTCTTTTCATCTAGTTTCTGTACAAAGTTCGCCTCCCACCAGCTATCAGAGGGGCGGCCTTAGCAGTCATTAGTTCTCAATTACAGAAGGCCTGAGCACATTAAACGTTGCTAATTACTGAGCTAGAAAAACTAAGGAAGAGTGAGAACTCAGACTTGGGCTCAGTAAGCCACATGGTTATTCTCATGGGCTCTTTCCACAAAACTGCCTTCATATCCAAAATGACTGTAGTTTTCGCCGTGCTCTCAGATGCAACACATAGTACTCCGTGTTTTCTCTCAAACCCTGAGGATCTCCTGATTACTTTTTTTCATTTTCATCATACCACTCCAGGGATCTGTGCTTCCTTTTGTTGCACTTCAGGACGAGAGAGAGCTCCCATAGGACTTTTTCAGTGATGGTCTTCAAGCAGCTGGAAGGTTGGTGGTGATTGACATCACACTCCAAATACACTTTTAACAACTCAGAATGCAGCCCACACTACACTCCCAATGCTTACAAATGTCAGAGACAAACAATGAGGACTGGTATTGGACCTACAACAGATCTGGCATCGCACAGAACCATGCCTGCAGGTCAGCCTTAGCTTCTCTTTTCAATAAAAGCAGTAAATAAGGTGTATTAAGTACACCCCTCACTTCTTTGTTTGTTTGGATATCCTTTGTTTTGAAATCATTAAAACTCTGTAAGCAAAAATGGCTCTGCTGCAAGTAAACCAACACTGAAAACACCAGAAACAATGGGCTCCAGTTTGTTTGTTTGTTTTGAAACCTTGCCTTTTCCCTTCATTGGCATGATCTGAAAGAAAAGACCACAGAAGAGGGAGTTAGAAGAAGAAACAAGTCGCTGAGAAAGAACACGACTTAAAGGAGCAAGAAGAAAAAACATCTAACAAAGTCCTTTCAGGCGCATATATTTTCTCTTCTTTACATTTCTGTTTCTATTAAAGAAGATTTTTGTGTTACATCAGTGTCATTTGTTTTTCAGCATGAGGTACTGAAATCTTAATATACAAATATCAGAAATCAAAAATAAATGTTATAATACAATTTTTATTCATAAATGTCACTAAAATTTACCTTTGTTTGCACCTGCTACATCCAAGCTTCAGCATTCTGAGCTAAGCACCTATTTGGATACAAATATCAAAAAAAGAGATTCAAAAAATTTTGCAATTTTGGTCCTGCACAAGTATATAGGTCTATCTATGACCTTTTCTGGTGCTTTAGCTGAAGCTCAACTACTCACAATGAGGAAGAAGAAGTATGTGCATAGCTCTTTCATAGATCAATGCTTAATTATTCTATAATAGACAAGTTATTTTTACATTTTATGTATAAATCAATCTCTCTAATATGATGCACTTCAAAAATACATAACGTCCACCAGATATAGGCAGATACTGAAGTTGATCTTGCTCCTTTCTTCACAAGCAATAACAAGATACAGAATATTTTCCTGCAAGAAAATCACTTGGTTTTAGTAGTCAGCTGTTGGTTGTTCTTTTTTTTAAGTGGATTTTCTTTGAATCATGGTCCATGGTGCTGAGCATTTTTGCAAGACAGACCACGCTAGAGATGGCCACAAGCACTAATATCCTTCCCTGTGGGTGTGTAGCTCGATTTTTGATTCTGTACAGACATTTGTTTGTTTTGCTGACATGTAGGTAGCATTCCCCTTTCTCTCTTATTATTTAGTGTGATTCACACTGGGGACCATATCTAAGTGGCAGTATTGAAAGAAACAGCAGCCAGAACTGCAGAACATGACTTTAGTAGCATAGTCTTCAGGGAACTATGCTAAGTCAGGCTTCAAAAGAGGGCAGAACTGACCAAGACTTATAGCAAAGAGGTGTTTTCATCTCACAGCCTGACTAGTCTGTACTAGCAGGCTTCTGACCTGCTATCCTATAGCAGCTTAAGATTGTGGTTGGGTTGTCTCTTCTTCAAAATGTGAAATGAGGTCTCTGATCAGTTTTAGGTTCTGCCTGCACTCTCTGGAGACTCCTGTCCAGGCACCCACAGAAAAGCACAACCACTGCCAAGTGTCACCTGATGCCAGGCACTTGCACTGCTCTTTTTCCTGAACTTTACCACATCCTTTTTTTGGGCTGGGAGTGTTTTAATGTCATAATCTTGATTTTACTGCGTAGGTTCCTGATGAATAAACAAACACATGCAGGAAAGAGTCAAAAACTGACAAATGCAAACAATGTTAATAAACTGAGAAGACTGAATGACAAAATCTGAGTATTACACTTCTGACTGAATGGTTTATGACAGACTAGTTCATGTGCAAACATATGTGGTATCAGATTTTGATCTATTTTTTTAGAAATGTCCAGGATTTAAGAAACTGAAAAATGAGAACTTCCAAGCACATTGGGCTCTTTTTCAGTGGACAAAAATTAATTTGTTTATGCTTCCTATGATCAATTTCCTAAAGGTTATCCTTTTTATGGTACAGCTCCTTACTTGTATGCAGATATAGCATGCTGATGGTTCATTTTAAAGGAGCTTTTAACATAAAAAATTGAATTATTCCTATTATTAGGAAAAAGTAGATGGTTCCTAGCATCTGTTCATTAAGGCTGCTATATTTTAATATACATAATACCAGAAACACTATACATGAAATCATAACTTTTTGATTAATGAAGTCTCATTTGACAAGACTTCCATAAAAAGTGACATGGCTTTTTAAAAATGTTAATTTAATAAATTAAACTGTATTAAAAATGAAAAATTCATGAGAAAATGACTGCTTTGTTTCAACTTAGTGCATCTTAGATTTGAGCAATCAAGCTCTATCATGCCATTTTGAGACAATTTAGGTCATTTTGTGTCACTCTAATGATGCAAGAATGTTATCTGTGAAGGGCTGCTTTCGTCTTAAAACGTTGCATAGCTCACTTCAAACCACAGCGTATGCTTACTGGCTTGAGTGCCACATGGAGAAACAGCAGGGTGAGAATTTGTCAAGAACTGCCTGCTTGCTCCTCTTATGCAGTTACTGTTGCTAAATGAAGTTGCATTCTTTTTTCTTCAAGTGTATATGCTCTCCAGAAAAGTAGTTTTCTCATAAAATATCCATTAAAACACACAACTTCTGAGCATGTCAAGCACTAGACTGTAAATTCAAATATAATGGTTACCAAAAGCACATTTTTCTGAAGGAAAGATAAAAAAACATTAAAACCTCTTCATAATCTCTTGAATCTAATTTGCTCTTAATTTCAAAGTCCTCAAAAACTACTTTAAGATAAAAACAAGATGATTCCAGATACTACATACAACTTAACTTGCTTAACTTAACTTCCTTTCCCAACTCACAACTAGATATTCTTTGTGCTTCCTTTCAAATGAGGAAACGAATTACTTGGAAACACAAAATCCCCTAAGTTTTTCAATTTAAGAATTGACTCTTCTCTTTTTAAGTGAAACACTGAAATATTTTCTCACTAATTGATTACTTTTCCCCCTCAAGATCAAAGATAAATTACTTGAGTAACTGTGAAATTAAGCACCTACAACAAACACAAACTTTTAATGGAAAGATTTAAGATCAGTATTTTTGTGTCAGAACTAACTATCTTCCATGTTTATGAATTTATTTTCAAGGCTGTGTGGAATCCTGGCACTCATCCTTGCCTCTATAAAGAGATGCTGAAACAATTTAGCATTCTGATGCTGAGATGGTGCTTCTGAGGACTGACAAGTACATAGAGGAGAAAGCAACTAAATAGTGCTAACACAGCAGATAATGTGCTTATTTTGGAGTTGGTCTCCAAGGGAAAAAATGTAACTACTGTCAATACATCTGCTTTTAGTTTCATTTACACTTTGTGTTTTGAAGACATTCAGGATTTCCTTCTATTAATATAATGCTTGATCTGCAACATTTTTATGTTATTTCTAGTGAAATAAGTGTATGTCAGTGTTTTATATTGTTTTTCTAAAATGTTATGCATTTATAGTAATTTATTCCCTGTGACACCTGAAATTTGAGTGTCTCACATGCAAGCAGATCGAAAATAAAACTACTTAATTATGTTTATACTGCAAAGCATCCTAAATCAACTGCATATAAAAGTTTCACACATGATCTCTTATTTGTTAGGTAGGTATTGCAGAGGCCCACATTGATGTTGATATTTAATACAGAAATATTCCTACAAAAACATAACTCGTGTAATAGCAATACTCATCAATAGTATGAAACACACTTTCACATGGTCTTTTACTTTATGGCATTCCAAATCAAAAGAGAGGTTGTTCAGACAAGAAACAAAAATATTCCATGGGAAAGTGATATAAGGAGAAACTACTGAAATGCATGTTTAGGGCACAAAGTATAAAATAAGAAGCCCCATATTGTTTAAAATCTGTATAAGATCAGCTAACTTGATCTTTTAAAGTTGTTTCCAGTTTATGCTCACCATGTGTGGTGCTTCCCTGTGGCTTGTTATTTTACTTCAGTGGCAGAGGGAGGAAACCAGCAAAGCTCAGTAACCATACTGCATAGCTCAACGTAACCATGGAAGCATTTGTCCACTTGTCAGAGCCCCTCCAGAACGATTCAACCATTCATTTCTTTGAATCAATATTGAAGCTTTTAAGATTTATTACTTGAGGGAGGAGGAAAACTAATACAACAAACTCCTTGTTGCTTCCCATCAAATACAACTTGTCACAGTAGGCATATTAATACCTTGCAAACACTTTACTGATGCCATGTGGGCTGTGTTACTGTCTCTCCTGACGAAGATTACTAGTAACCCATTTGCATTCACATGCCTGATACTCTCTGAAAGAACTTAAACGTTTCTGACGTGTTCTACTGTCTCACATAGAAGCTGAATCAAATAGAAAGACAAAAGTTGGAAGAAAACGAGGGTGGGAGGAATCCACTTTAAAATTCATGAAAATTCTCCCTTCAAAGAGTCTGTTTCTACTAGATAATTCTCGTATTTATGTCATAAACTTTGTAATCATATGTTGAGTGCTTTAAAACGTTGAATGGGATGATTTATTTTACAAGGACTTTCATATTAATTAAAATACACCACACTTATCTAAAAACAACAAAACAAACATTTTATATGAAAACAATCATTTCTTAAGCTGTATACTGCTAAGTATTTGAGATTCCAAATACCTATATATATTTTTGTTGCAATCAATTTAATATTGAAAATTTGAGAGCAAGCATAGTAAGATGTTTACAACTACAATATTATTACTTTTTACTAATATCAGGAGCAGAGAGTATTAATCCAACAGCTTCATTTACACCCACATGCCCTTACAGGTGAAAACGGCAGGCATATTAAACATAGAGTTCAAATATTTGTCAATATAGCTGGGGATGTCACACCTGTTTCTATATCAAAGATTTTTATGACTCTGAATCAGACCCTTTACCACGAGATAGCCTCCCTGGTCCTGCTCCCACTCCTTTCTACTATTCCCTCTCCCTTTGATAAAAAGCTGCTCAGCATACTCCACTATTCCAGCCAGAGGCTTAAAACAAAGGATGAAAGTAATGCTAGGATATTTCAGAGAACTGTATTCCTCGCCTATAGGCCTCTGTTCACATGGTAAGAACAGTAGAGGCATGGAAGAGGCAGCTGCAGAGCTGACAGGATTGCAGGGGTACTGAGGCCAGCATGAGGGCACTTTCCCACTCAGTGGAATGACATCAAAGGACAGTTTGACAGAGAAAGCTTTTCTCAGCTGTAGCTAAAAATGTACCAATACAGAATACATCCACTGTAGAAACTTGTAAGTGTGGAAAGTCTGTATCAATTATGAGATAACCTCTGTCAATATGGTATATAATATAAGCAGGTTTGATGGGTTATAATATCAGCAAGCTCAGAAACATACAGGTTTACAGGCTTTGGCCTTACAGAATGCATAATTACAAAGCACCAAAGCACCTATGGAGCTACTTTAGGATTTTATCTCCATATGTGACCAGATCTTACTGCTTACTCACTCAAAAGTGAGTATTCCCTTCCTTCAGACTGGATGTATCCTACAGGCATCCCTGCCGGTGGGGATCTGCACAGAAGCTGCCTGCAGCCTCAGGTTTGCCCCACTGGCCCAGGATGCAGCAACATTTTGTACCCTTTTGTATACCAATCTGTACCAAAGTCAATTGCAATCATCAGATGGCAATAATCATCACCATCTCTGGTAATTCCAGCCTGGTGATGCTCTTAGGACAAATCACACTGACCATCAAAAACAACTGCAAGAGGGGAACATGTGGAGACCCAAGAATCTTCTGTCACTATCACAAAACTTCATTACAAAGATATGAAAATATTTGTATTACGTAGTTCAACAAGGGGTACAAATAGATCTCCTTAAAACCCTCTCCCTGTAAACACAAGACTCATGATTAACTGTTTGTGATATCAATATTAGTGGAAAAGGAATGAGAGTATTACACTTATACAGCTCACCTGGTAAGCTGGTACCGTTCAAACAAGTCATATTAACACTGCTGAATACCTTCAAAGCTAAAATAAAGGTCTTCTGAATCATTTTCATCTGAAGATACTCAAGCAGAGAAGCAGCTCACCATAAATGTCCAATGTGATTCTGTGACTGGGAAAGAAAAAACAAGCACAAGTCATCTTCAAACCCATCAATAGCAAATTAGTAACAAGTAGTTGAGGTGGTGGAATTACTTTTGTACATGGCACTAAATGAGTGGTTATTTGAAATTGCATAGATACTGGTGTCTGTATTTTAAAAGCAATGCTGAAGCTGACAGAGGATCTAAATAAGTCAAATTCCCCAAAACTGAGACCTAGAGTCTTAATTAGTGCTTAATTAATTAAAAACAAATGAGAAAAACTTGAGGACAGTGAAATATTCACTCAGAACAAAAACAGGATAAATACTGAAAGATTTCCTTGCTTTACTCAGGGAAAACATATGAAATAGTAACAGCTATTGATTGAATTTATTAGAGTAATCCAGCAAAAGTTGGAAAGCATATATATTAATCTTTAAAGGAAATAAACAAAAGCCAAAAACCAACTAAACAAAAAACCCAAGAAAAAAACCCAAAGAACAAAGAAAAAAAACAAAATCCACTCCAAAAATAATTTATTACATTGCCGAAATAGTTATTCATCAATAGATAGGAATTCCAAGTATAATAACAAAATCTATCTGTGAACAATTTGAAAGAAATTTTCAAGAAACTATACTGCATTTTTCCATACTTTTTACCATAACTGAATGGGCTCTCTGATAGATTTTCTTATTCAGAGGGTACTTAAACAGTAAATCAGAAGCAAATATTTAGTTATTTACAGTTTTTTTTAAAATACAATATCAAACAACCAATGCACCCTACTGGCTGCATTGCTGAAGACACACAGCATATTTCTCTTATGGATATATATTAAATCAATACAGTTAATTTAAAAAGTTATTGGTTCCTGTCAAATAACCAAAAGGGAAGAGCAAATATTAAAATATTACATAGGGAAAATACAGTCTCAATCCAATGACATTTTTTTCATTTACTGTCATTTAGACCATAACAATAATAAATTAATTAAATTCTGTGGTCATTTTTAACCTATATTTGTTGTTGGACTCTTGCTAACTAAAAAGGACCAATGGTAGTTTTGAGGATCAGTGGTTGGACTTAGTGATATTAAGGGTATTTTCCAACCTAAATGATACCATGATTATAGCTAAATGTACTCATGCAAATATTTCCACTAGAGAACAGACTAAGCACTGTCTGTAGATTTAGCATTATTTGCTTCTTGCATACTTTTATGGAAATCTTAAGAAATTCCTCCAACGGCATCTTACAGTCACGTCTTAATAACTTCCTTTGGTCTTTGCTGGAGCTGCAGAGCTACCTTGACGATACTATTTCCTACAATTTTACTACCATTCCCAATTACCAAGCAGGGAAGCAGAGACAGACAAAGGCTGTATATGTATTTCTGAGTTAATCTCTTGATGAATCATAATTTATTATGCTATTCAAGCAACTAAAACATACATTTAGACACTTTGACACAAGATATCTAAATTTAAATCTAGACTGGCAGTACCAAATCATATAATGACTTACAAAAACAGTGGTGGCACATAACATGGGGTAGCTTCCAGATGGAAAGAATATGTTTGGAATTTTAACAAAAAAATACTAACAAGTTATATCATCTTCCCTCTACATCTTCCTTACAACTCATTTCTAATAATTTCTGAAGATCTTCCGAATATTTCTATGTGTATAATTAACTTCCTAGTTGTGATCAGGCCACACAAGAAACACCATGACCAAGAGGAATGTGGTGCAGATCCATGCAGATGGTGTTGGAATGCCATGGTGTGATTAACACTGACCCTGTTGCTCATTGAGAATGCACTATTAGGATATGCAAAGTAACTTACATGGGAATAGAGAAAGGCTGTATTCCCATTAGCATTCATGGGAGCTGTGCAGCTCCAGTCTTGTTCATCAAGTTTGGAATATACCCTTTTGTTATTGATGGGAAAATGTCACCAGTTACAAATGGTTACACACAGGGGTGTAGCAGGGTCAAAGCAAACTCCAATACTTTCTTTCCTCTTCTAAGGCAGAGTGCTGCTTCAGCAGTTCTTTTTTGACCTGGTGGTACACCTCTGTAGATAAAAGAAATGGGGAAATTCTCTGTTCCTGATCTTTGCTGTAGCTGCACCACCCAAAGATTAAAAAAAGGATATTCCTTTAGTGGTATGTGATGGGACAATCATTAGACACCACTGCAGACATCCTTGCATATGAAGTCTGACTTCAAACTCCTCTATAGATCCACCCACAGCTCTGAAGAGTCTCATAAAAACAGTCTTTCAAAAGCATGAATAGGGTCTGAGTCATCAGTTTCCCAGCTACAGATAGCTGAAGTTTCTTCACTTCTATTACTGAAAAGTTCCTTTAAAAAACAAAACAGAACTGCTTGGTGCAGCAAATATTCCTTGCCAGATATGGCACAACACTTCTTAATACATGAAATCCTAACACACTAAGTTAAAATTAATTTTCTTCAATTTGAGATCCCACAAGAAAACTTTGGGTTTATTGGAAGCTAATTCAATTTTGTCATCTTCCACATTGCACTTTCCAGAAATACAGTTTTGGAAGGTTCATTCTACTTGCATTTAGCAAGTAGACATAAAAGTATTCTGCGACTCCTACAAATATGTTCACATATGTAATTTGTGAATATATTTGCAGGAGTAATTTGTCATGTAATCTGACAATCCAAGCTTGTCTCTGTTGGACAGTGGCTTCAACGTGAGGCTGTAGCTAAGCCTTCAATGCAGCTGTGTTAATCAGCACAAGCTGATGACCCATGATAAAAATAGAAAGCTTATTTCTGAGCAGGCTTTGATTGGGAAGATGCTATGAAAGAAGAAATTGCCTGTCTAGGAGAAGCCACACTGTTCAGTTAATTACACCTGAAACACTCATCAAGGAAAATGTTATGTGGGTCCAAGCATCAAGAAAATACCCTTAGCTAGGCTACTAAATGGTTTAGAAAGTGTCCAGACTTGTAAGAAACTTCTTACAAGGAAGGTTTGAGGAAATTCTAACTACACTAGGTATCCACTAGGCTATTTTAACAAACACAGAACAAGAAAGCCTGAAAATTAGCTTCAACTAAGTAGGCCCAACTGCCTGCAGGAAGGAAATCACATTTAAATGCTAGTACTATTCTATGATACTTCACAAAAGGCAGTGATCAAACCAGCATGAAATGGCCAGCTTGTTATTTTGTGCTCACTTCTGCACTGAGAATATTTCCATTCTTTCACTCAAACCTTCCTGCTCTTGAGAGTAATGTACTGATCTTATTGTTGATGCTATTTGGCTAGCGAGTAACTAGATAATCTGAGAAATACCTTTATTTCAACTGATCTATCCCTCATCCACAACAGAATACTATTTTAAAGTAGATA
This sequence comes from Polioptila caerulea, assembly GCA_013397295.1. NCBI lineage: Eukaryota > Metazoa > Chordata > Aves > Passeriformes > Certhiidae > Polioptila > Polioptila caerulea. The sequence continues at coordinate 131,307 of VYXF01011039.1, forward strand.
GAGATAAATACAAGTATGTGTGTGAGATATAAATATATATGTATATACATATACAAAATAGGCTGAGATGCAAGAACACAATGTACCTTCACCGTTTGTTTTACAATATCTGGAAAGGTGGCTTCAATTAAGCTTCTGTGGGTGTGAATGTGACCTTTCATAGAGGTACACAATTGTAAGCTTTTATTTTTATGTCTTCAGATGCAAGCCACCTAGTTCTTAAAAGTAAAGCAAAAAAAACCCAAAAACTTATGTCTTTTTAATATCAAATATGTTTCTAACCACTTTGGTCGTTTAGGAAAGTCTGGAAACATTGTATGGCAAGGCTCAAAAACAAAAGCAAAAACAAGCCCCTAATTTAAAATTACCTTAAAAATTGATTTAATCTATTTAGGAATCAGACCTGCAAATACAGTCATCTTCAATCATTTTTTACAACATATTCAGCCTAACCTTAGAGCTGTCAGTTTTCTAAAGGCATACTGTTCTTGCTCCGTCTGTAATCCAAAACATCCCTCCAAGGCTGTGTCAGGAGACACACTAGATTAAATTCACTAGTTAGTCTGGGACATCCACTTATTGCCTCAGCACCCCAAAAGCTACCGAGAGTCCTTTATAGCAAAAATTATTCTACTACGGAAGTAAAGTTAAAATATCTACAGGGTCTAATTCGTGGTAACCTCTCTTGTAAGAAAGGTCTGTCGGCGAGGGCAAGACTTCTGTACCTCTGCAGCACTAGTCCAGAGGGGACAGGTGTGAAGGGAAATAAAGAAACTGCCAGGCAGCTTCTGAGGGCGCAGCAAGGCGGTAAGAGCCAGGCGGGACAAGGAGATACAGAACGTGTAAGCAAAAGCGAACGCTAAGCAAAAAGAGTCTCAGAAAAACCCTCTTATTGACTCAGATACAGGACAATTCCGTATTTCTGAGCAGACTCCCTTCTTCAGAAGGAGGATCAGCCAGAGCACACGGGCGGCCCAAGCGGGAGGCGGGGGTGAAGCGCTTCCTGGCCCGGCAGCTCCGGCCCCGTGCTCCGGCCTCCAGCGCTGAGCGGCGCAGCCCCGGCGCTCTCCGGGCCGCGGAGGCGCGGGCTCAGAGCAGCGCGGGTCAGAGCAGCGCCAGCACCGGGCGGCGCC
>VYXF01011039.1:133930-149591 GCA_013397295.1 Polioptila caerulea
GACCTTAGACTCATTAACCAAGTCTTGGCTTCAGAACCTACTGCTGTTGGGTATTTTGAGCAGGTTTACAAGGTCAGGTCTCACTAACAAAGGAAAGATAACTGAATTGTGCTCTTTCTTGCAAATTCAAGAGAATGTGGAAAAGCAATCCCAGGGCATAAAGTATAAGTTGCATTGTGGTGGAATCATAAATTGCTGCATTTGGCAATATTCCATTCTTATCCAATTTGTTCAGCATCATACACATAACAAATACACTGCCATAGGAACTGAAGGACTTCTTCACGTTGAAAAGGTTTGTGTGAACTTGGATATAGTGCATCTTCAAATGAGCACAATTCCTGTGTGCTTTGCAGGTGTAGCAGAAAAGTACTGATTTGGAAGTACTTAATTATGGTGAAGTTTGTGGCTGTGCCTTTTATAATGGGGGAGTAACCATCTGAAAATGAAGGCAGTGATTATCCCAGGGAACTTAAATCCCTGCAGAGTGTTTCACATTAGGCTTAAAATCCTAATTTACTGCAAGCAAAATGAGATTCATTTTGAGCAAGAACAGGGAAAAGGGAGAGCTGACTTAGGTAAGGTAAATGACAGTTTAAAAGTTACACTTGTTTTATGCCCTAGTCCCCAGAAGCAGCAAAAAAAACATGCCTGTGGCTAGATGAAATGCAAACTCATACTTTGTGATAACTCCTAAATCAGGAGTTTTTCACTGAATTAGAAATTAACAGATATTTACATAATTTGGAAATTTAAATGTTAAGTGAGGTGAAATCTTACTAATTTCACAGAGATAGTTGCCAACTCATAGCCAAGCATACATGTAAGTTAAAATATCTATGTGAAGTGACTTTCAGTCTTCTTATCTGAAGTGAGGGGGGGGTTTGCATCATAATTAATTTCCTTCTAGCTGTAAAGATGTTCAGATTTGGTCTTTGACCTCTTCTGACTTCATATTTTATGAATGGGTATCAGTTAAAAAAAACAACAAACAAATGTAATGTTAATAAAAACCAAAGACCTTGCCTTAGAGTTCAACTTAAAATCTGAACTTAATTTGAGCAAAATTATACTTATTTTGAGCAATAATATGGAAATGAGAGCTGACTTGGGTAGGGCAAAAACAAAGGCCTTGTCTTTGTATTTCTTAAGGGTGTAGTATTTTAAGAGCATTTGATTCAATGGAGTATGATGTTTTAGCTGTTGTTTTCATTTTTAGGTTGCAGATATCAAGAGAGTTAACAATCTTATCAACGATCAAGATTTTTTTGCTCTGAGGTCTATCAAAATTCCAGTGAAAAAGTTCAGTGTATTGACTGAAACCCACTTATCTCCAAAAGGAAGACCAGCTCTTCGGCCTGCTCTGTGTTCCCCAGAAGTACAGGAAACATCTCTTTGTGATAAATTCTCTGCTAATGAGACTGCTGGCAACTTCTTAAAAGAAGTCGATCGAGATATAGAAGAAATAGTGAAGTGCAATGATACAAAGAGAGAGAATCTGAATGAAGTTGTTTCTGCTTTAGCAGCCCAACAGACCTGTTTTGAAACTGATGGTAAAACTAAAAAATGCAAGGATCCTTACTATGGAGCAGACTGGGGTATAGGGTGGTGGACAGCAGTAGTGATTATGTTGATTATTGGCATAGTAACTCCAGTTTTTTATCTCCTGTATTATGAAGTTCTAGTGAAAGCAGATGTCAGCAACCATCTTCTAATGGATTCTGCCCATCATAAAGAAATAGAAAATGGAATAAATCCAACAAATATTATGAAAGTTGATAATCAAGGAGACCTTCAGCATTAATAGTGGAAGACCCTGGACAACTGTTATTTGTAGATACATAACATAACATTTGGTAAAGGGGAATCCACAGAATTTTAAATGCACTTGGAACGCAGAGGAAAAGTGTACTGATTTGTGACTTGCCTTTATGGGCAGTTTTCCACTACAAGGATATTTCTGGGGATCACATAATCTCGGAATATGCCTGAGGCAGGCAATTTGCAAGATTGGGGTATAAATTAAGGTATGAAGTCATCTCTGAAGCTTTGCACTTTTTTCTGCTTTGATAGGCATGTTTCTTAATTAATGAGGAGGTGAAAAAATGTAGTTCAAATTAACACACCAGGAGTCTCATTGTGAGTGTGTTTTACAGCCCAGAAATGGGCATATGGGGATAGCTAACTTGTAAACATCTGAAAGTATTTATAGAATTCATAGTACACTTGACATTTTAATATCAGGTTTACAGTTGTAAGTTAAAATGGTGTTTTCATAATTTTATCTTCCTTATAGAGTAAGGGTTTTTTTTAAAACTCAGTCATTCCATAATTAATTGCCACTATGAAGTTCTTTTTCACAACTGACTTTTACAGAGGCAAATACTTAAACTGGAATCTTGTGCCTATGGTCAATTCATTCTTTAGTATTTTTCTGTATAGGCACTCTAGGGTAATTTGTTTTCTCTGGGTGACTCTGTGCCTCAACACAGTCCAGTTAGGAGCCTTCCTGAAACTTTACATTCTTCCTTGTTATCCTGCTGAGAATTCACTGGACTGCATTGTCACCTGGTCACCTGTATGTAGAATGAAAGAAGTGCAGAAGTGCGGCACCTTCCTGTAGCTGCCCCAATAGTCCTGATTTTCTGCTAAGAGATTTATTTTTCCTCCCTCTCCAGTCCCTCTCAGTTCAGGAGCAACTGATTCTTCAGACAACAGTCATGTGGGTGCTAAGCATGCCAGTGTTGGTCTTGTGCCCATGAACCTCAAGCACTTTCTTCCTGAAATGTCCTAGAAAACTTCAAATTATATTTAATGCCTGCTAGCAAATTGCAGCAGAATAGACAACATGCAGCTTCAGACTTGTCCTTTACATATTAGTGTATTCATTAACCACTCTGCTCTTCTGTGTTTCTCTTGGAGTTCCATGATCAATCTTGGTTTCCCCCTCTTTTTCTTCCCTATCTGAAAATGCTACAAGATTAAAAAAAAAAAAAACAAAAACAAAAAAACATTAATTAAAAAAACCACACCTCTGGACTCTTCATAAAGAAAGGAGGTACTTGTGTACTGAGAATACTTTTAAATAAAAAACTGAGATGGTGCCTATAATTTTTTTTGTTATATTTGCCTTGTGGAGCAAGAATTCCATTGCCCTGTTCAAAACAGTATTTATTACCAAAACCCAAGATAATATACTTGACTAGGACTTAAAAAGGGAGAAGTGGAAAAACAATCAGTATCCTTTAAAATTCTATTGTAACCTTTCCAATGAGAGTCTTGACTAAGTATATACAGCATAAAAGCATGCCAGTAAGACAAGCATAAACACTGAGGTAGCAGTTCTAATGCTATGTGAAAAAAGACTTCACACAGTAATTTATGGTGGCTAAAAATGATACATCTCTCATGGTTAAAACTTTAAAAGGTGACTCAGACAAGAGAGCTTTGGCACATAAAAACAAGTATTTTCTATATAGCATGAAACTTGGCATATAATGCATCATTTTATTGCTGCAAGCCTTTGTATTGTTTTGCTGCTTCTCCCATCATTCTGTTGCTGAAACTCACCAGTTCTAATACTTTATCCTTCGATTTCTTAGGGATTCATGAAAGAGCATTAAATTAGCTATTGTGATGATTCAGCTAAGCCTAATTTACAGCACATACCCGAACTGATGGTTACTAAACTGCTATTGGTGCAGAAATGAAATTAACTGTGTTTGTGGTTTGACTAGTTCAGGAAGGTCTCTGACCTGTTGATGTATGGATACAAAGGTCTGTGGTGGTACAGCTGAAGAGTCCTCTAGTGTGTCCCAGACTTTGGGCTTTCACAGTGTTGAAGGCTTGTGGCTTATTGGCACTGAGTTAAGGGTGATGTGCCTTGATTTACCTTAGACTAAGCAGTCTTTGTAAAAACACAGAGGGACAGCTGTTCTTTTTTGACCATATTCCACTCTAACCAAGAGTCTGACATGTTTATACATGTGTATTATGTAGCATATTTCGTACAGTACATTTTTATTTGGAGTTAACTTTATCAGAAGATACAGTAGATCTCTTTGGGACTCTAGGACTCCTGATCCTGGTAATCTACAACCATCAGCTGGCTTGGCTTTCTGCAGAATTTGGGGATACAGTTTTTTTTCAAAGTACAACACAAGTAGTAATTCATCATTACAGGTCAGCCCTGAATAAACAGGGTAACTTCTCTATGAGGAACTTAAATCCAATTCAAGTTAAAATCTGTCTAGTCTTTCAGAAACTGACTTCTTAAACACACAAACAAAACAAAAGACAAATAAAAGAACCCCCAAAAGCAAACAAAAAATGAATCAAAACTCCTATAAACATGGAATAATTGAGTTGTAAAACACCTTTTGGATTAATTGCAACACATTGTTCAGTGTATGGGTTTTAAACTTAAATGCATATTACACTGTTGGATCATATAAAATCTAAATGTTTGAAGTCTGGTATACTTCGGAGCAAGTTCTCAAAAATAATCTTTGTAACTTTTATAAGGGCTGAAAAACAGCTTTGTGAAATACTTCTGAGTGAGGATGCAAGTCTTATTTTAAATACTTCTGCTCCTCTGCTTTTAGAAGAAAATAAGTAATATATGTGAAATAAAGATTTTATTTTAGACTGCAGTGAAAATGGTGCATCTAATATATTTTAAGTTCTACGTATTTTGTATGTTTTATTACAGCAGGCCACTACTTCTATTTTAGGCCAATTTTTATGTATGATCTACAATAAAAGTCCTTGGCCAGCAGGTACTGCATATAGGATTCATATCTAACATACTATAACTGCAGCCTTTATGGTTTATTCTGTTCATGCCTTGTGAACTTTGAACTTTTCTGCATAAATTTTGGAGAACTTGTTAACTCATAATACGTATGACTGAAATAATACGTATTAACTGAAATACATACGAACAACTAAGGGAGGGATCAGTGAAGTTCTTAAATGGTGAGATGACACAGAAAGCAATATTCTTTTTCTGTGCTATAAATTAAGATTTGAATATATGCCTGTCCAAAGCTGAAGTTTGCTGAAAACCAAAGAACAGTCATAAGTTTTATTGGCATTATGGTCTTGCAATAAATTCTAAGCAATCAGAAAATCAGCTTCTAAAAAGAGGTGCAAGCATTACACCCCTGGAGGAGCACAATCTCACTGCTTTTCAGAAGTGCCTTGACACCCATCTATGTCCTTGCAGAACTTCTTCCTAATTGATGGCCTTATTTGCCATAGCTAAACTTGTCCTGGAGGGTCCAGTCTAAGACTCTGCAATTCCCTCTGGAGGATAGAGGTGACTACAGTTTACCTCTCAAAGGACTCAAAAAGGCCTGATTTTTACTGGAGTAATATTCCTCAACAGTGCTGTAGGAAGGCAGTTGCCCATTAGCAGAATGATGAATGGAAAAAGTAAGTGGTCCTCAATAATTACTATCTGCTCCAGAATAAGGTATTGTACTTGTTCGGGCAAGCCACAACTTGGCAACTAATTGTTACTCATGCAGTAACTCTTTCCTAATTTTATAGTTCCATCTATGACAAAAGCCATCTATTTGCATTCGGTTTGTAGGGGGAAGAGTCCCACCACTCATCTTGCATGGGGAGAACAGCTAGCAGAAGCAGTTATAGTCATGGCAAGCAAATTTAATTATCAGCATACTTGCCTCATACACAACTTCTGTGTTTTGTGTATCACACACAGGAAACAGGCACACCCATTCAAGAAACAACTGCTGATGTGTGTGTTATTAAAAAAGAAATTAACTGGCAGAATACATTTCCTCTGCAATGCAGCTGAATATTTATTACATGTGTTGTAGTCAACAACACTTTAAAATAAAAGTGGTATACCTCTGAGGTGTGACCTGCATGGCATTTTTGTTGCATTTCTTTTCTGTAAGATAGGTATTTTATCAGAGCACTTGAAAATTACACCTTAAGGACCAAATTCTTACTGCATATAAGAAGTTCACAGAATAATGCAGAATTGTTTCCCAGTCACCAGTGAGGTGAAATTCTTTTTTAAGAAAATAAAACATGAAAACCAACCAATAAAAAAAGCCCCCAAATCCTTATCAATAGTAATCTAGTAACAATAAAACCCAGTATTTTTTAGTATCAAAAGACAAAAAGATACAGAGAATGTGCTGTCACAGTGTTCTTCAAGCATCTAATCTCAGTAATAAGTTTTCAACAGTAAAGCTGTTGGTTCTCAAATAAAAAGGATGTTTCCAAACATTCAGCTTTTCCTTTTTCTCAGCATTGTCTTATTTTTCTGATTAAAACATCATGCATTAAAATACTTCACCACATACCTTTTCTATATTTTGGGGTTTATTTCTTACTGATTTGTTGTCTGTTTCTGTCTAGTTTGTTTTGTAGAAAAGTAAACAAGTACATCAACAATTACATAGATAGCTGTCGTCTGCCAGCTGTCTTAACAGCTCTCAGGTAAGAAAGTATTGCTCTAACAGATGGAGGAACTGAAGCAAAGGGCTCAAATTTTCATCAATAGTTGAGTGCACTGGTGTAAACCAGAATTCCATTATTTCCTAAATTCTGCCATATATTCCTTCTAAGCCAAATTATCTGTAATTATGATTTATGCTGATTCATGAAGGTAATAAAACATTTTAATCTGTTCCTTCCTAGTAAAATAGTAGAGGCAATGTGTTCTTCTAACTAGACAAACAGTTCTTCAAATTACTGTCATGTTGTTTGTCTATATTACTAAGGTTGTTCCAAGTCTGTTTATATTGCAAAGCATAGTTGTCAACTATTTTAAGTTACCTGAACTCAGAAGTTACATAAAGTTCTTCAAAGGAGTCAGCTGCCAACAAGCAGCTTATGTCCATAAAGGCTATATGTCTTCTTTTTACAGTGGTCATCAAGAATTTCATCATTTGTTTCAAGAGTTTACTGTTGAGGCATAAAATTGACTAGTGCAAATGCTTAAGACAAAATTTCAAGTAAAATCTCAAGTAATAGATTCTTGGGAAAGAAAAAAGGAAAATCCTGTAATGAAGTCCTGATATATAAACAACAGGCATCGCTGTTTTCATGATGAGTAATTGTGTGTATTGATTGTGTCAGAACACATTCTTGTGTACAAGATCTTTTTTTCAGAGCTCTTTGTGAGTAACAAGTCTAGAATGCTCACTTAAATTTAAAATACAAGGTAGTGCAACAAAGATCATGAATGTAATAATTTTTTTCACAACAACTCTGCCTTATTGGGAGCTAGGGACATTTCAATGCCAGCCGACTCACTATCAGTGACTGGGATCTGAATCCATGTGAATAGGAAAACTAACATTATACTTCTTCATGCTCTTCATCATATTCTTCTGTTCTTCTGCTTCTTCGTTATCTTCACCTTCTTTGTCTTTTGTCTTTCTCATCTTCAGATTTTTCTTCTTCCTCATCCTTTTTTTCTAGCTCCTGTCACAAGGCAATCTCTTGACAAGGTAATCCCATGTTACAACAACAGCATATCCTCCATACTACCAAAGAGTTAAGGTGCAGTTAACAGCAAGACAGTTAGCATAACAGTGCTGTGCAAATGCTGTGTGTCAATATTTAAACCAATACCATGTGAAGCACAAGAGTCAAGCATCAGCCATAAAAATACAGTCCTGTGAAATAAACTGAGATGATGATTTCCCTTTACCATCCACTGTTAAAACAGTTGACAGAAGGCCACGTCATATTTGATAAAGCAATACTGCATTCTCTATGGAATAATATAACTGTTTCGAACAAGTGTTGGATCACCAGGAGGAAAAAATACAAAGCTGTTTCACCTTTGTCCCACTGCCACATGGTGAGTAATTGCCTACAAAACAGAGGTCACTTCCTAAGTTTCTGTATGTTTCTTCCTTGACTTACTGAATTGTTTAAGATCCAACATCAGTAGATTGGTGAAACAGGAACAGATTTAAAAGCACTGGCACCAGTTCCTCCTTTTGGAAGCTCCAGTTACTACTGGAGCTCTACTGTTCACATTTGGCTGCATTGCTATCCTGTGAAGAGTGATTCATTGTTGTGTTCAGGTACAAATGAGCTAAGAAAGTAATTTCTCCACAGCCAGACTCTATCCTTACCCTAACCCTTGTGCCACCACGCTGCAGTACAGTTGTCTGTCAGAGTAACAAGACAAGATCAGAAAAAGTCTGTGCTGGTTGTTCCTTTTGTACTAATAAACATACTATGTTTCATTTTCCTTCAACTTCTATGGTAAAACTTAGAAATAGTACGAACATCTTACCTCAATTCTTTTAATCACATCCAGGTTACTTTCAGGTTTAGAGTTTTTTGCCTTTTTTGTTTTTCCACCCAGTGAAATGAAATACATTACTGTTATGTTTATTAATGTGAAAAAGACAAATTATCTTGTTTTACTTGTTCTTAAGAGTAAATATATCCTGAATATGCCACAGAAATCCCATACTATCTGTATTAAAATTGTCTTAGACTTTGAGCTACATCATTCATAGAGATGTAAATGTCTAATTTATGTTAGAGATGCCTAGAAGGCCAGTCTGAAATACAGTTTGAACAAGTAGTTGACCAAAGGCTGGGCTAAAGCACGACATTCAGCTTCACAAAACAGTAGTCACCTATATACTTAAAATGTGTTAAGAAACTAGAACAAAATCTCACTTGTTATGTTTGATCATCTTGAAAGGATAAAAACTCATTTTTACTAATTTATCCAAGACATTAATGATGGATGCTTCAGACAAGTAGGTGTAAAAAATAAGGCAGTTCATTAGCTCTAACAGAAGGCATAATTACTATAGCTACATGGCTTTTGGACTACAGTTGGCTCTCATCTAATGAATTACATTATGTATTTCTACTTAGTCCCCTGATTCATAAACATAATCAAGTTCATTTATTGATAAAAATTTATTGATAACAGTTACCAGGTTACTCCCTGATTAATTACATAGTGGAGCAAAGATCAAAAATAGCATTCCATATACCCAGGTAAGAGTTACTTGAATGGCAGCACCCTAAACCAAAGTTCCCCAAATACCAACCAAGTACTCAAGGAAGCAGAACACAGGGAACTGATGAGAAAACACCTGTATTTTATCGAAAAGCATTTATCATAAATCACATTGAGTTTATTCCAGTGTTTTGCCTAGGAAAGGCTTATTTGACTAAAGCACTGCACAGAGCTCAGGGGAGTCAAGCTGCTATGCAAAAACATGAACAGCATCAAAGCAAACCCATCCAGAATGAAGTAGGTTTTGTAGGAAAACAAGCAGAAAGTGCAATTCAGAATTATCATACCTGCACAAACTCCTGCAGGCTTTTACAGATAATGCATATAGAACACACATGTGAGATTTGTCTCTTAAAGCTGGGCATCTTTGGCCCTTATAAAATTAGAGACACTGACCTATTGTTAGAACTTCAAGCAAAATAGCTCCCTGCATTATACACCTTAGAGGTGCAATGGAATAGCATCTAATCCAATCTAATTTCCAAGTCTCTTGTCTTGCAGCTTGGGCTAAAAAGCATACATTTGAGTGCTACATACCTATGCATATGGCTGACCTACAATGTCAACTGAACCCAGATGACATTTTAATCTTTATTTATTTATTTATGTTTTGGGTTTTTCCAGCAGGCACTGCTAGTATCTAGGATATTGCATTTCACAGTCCAGGGTCAGTGTGGGAGAGATGTGGAATTCTACCCAAAGTTTTGTCACTGGGAAGGCAAGTGGGCAGGTCTTCAGTTAAAACATTCAGGGAAACCAGAAAGAGGGAGGGGAGTTGTGTAAAAGTAAAGCTGCCCCTGTGCCTGGAAGTGTACGGATCCCAAAACCAGTCCTGCAAGCTAAAAAGGGAGAATGGTAGGAGCCTGGTTTGAATTTCTGTGCAAATTCCGTTGATTTATTCACCTTTGTTCCACCATGGTTAAAGTGTCACCTAAGTTATCTGTCCTCGAAAAACAACCAAGACAAGTGCCAGGAGCTCTAACGGGTTTTTGATCAGCTATGTACAAACTTCCTGACTAATACAACTCTGTATCATCAGGATTCCACAAAAAACCCGTAAATGTGTCATCAGTTCACAAAAAACCCTAACCCCACATAGTTTTTGCTTTTAGGGGAACCTGTTTTTTAATCCAATCAAATTCTGATGGTCAGCTGATCTTTGCCATTATAACGTGTAGAGGAATGTACTTTTAAGAGCTAGTAGAGAAACTGGTACTAAAGAAAGAAAAATTCCCCCAGTGAGCAGGGATTCTATTTTTATGATAATCACAACATTATTTTAACAAGAAATAATAATAATTTATTATTTCATTGGATCTTAGGGCAAAAACTATTTTGCATAGGCTTATAAAAGCCCATGGTTTCTTTTGGAATAAAACCCCAGGTATATTCTGGTCCAAGGTTTGGAGATTTTGCAAATAAATATTTCATTTTCAGTTGAACCTTACAGTCTACCTTCAGTACCATGCTTGCCAATGATGCCCTAGAAAAAAACAAAGATTCCAGCTGAGCCAGTCTCTGTGATTACGCACATTCCCATTCCTTTTTTTATTTTATCTGTGAACTGAAAAATGACACATGAAAGACTTGGAAGAAAGCAAACAATTATATATAAACAGCTAAACACAGGAGGCCAAGTGTTTTTTCTCACAGGAGGCCACAGATTTCTACAAAGAACTTAAAATAAGTCATGCATACTAGAAAACACTTTGAAAAACAAATGATGCTGTGTAATAAAAATCTGTTTTTATTAACCACTACCAGTTCCAATTGCTTTGAAGGATCTGATTCAAAATTCTGTGGACAAAAGCTGAAAATAAAAAAAGTAAAATTGGGGAAAATAGAAAATAACACACATTAAATTACATATAAAAGACTTAAAAAATGTAAAAGTCAACCAAATCATTAACAAGATAATTGAGAAACCCAAAATATAAAGGAAACCTGAACAGACAGTTACTATTGAATAGAAAGATGCATGCTGACTAAACATACAAGTTTTCAAAACAAAAAAGGTTTGTGGATGTTTTTTTAATTTTTCACTGTTACATGTTATTATGGTGCATCAACACAAAAGGCAGAAAAAAGGAAAATAAGTCTGTTCCAGTAAGTTAAAACATCCTATTGAAGCAAAGCAAAAATCACAAAAGACAGGCAGACTAATAGAATATTTAGAAAAATATCTGCCAAAAGCCCTAATGATTTAGACTAATTAACTAATTAATTTCTAGCATTTTTTTTCCCTCTAACTACCTCCAGTATGGCTTCTGTCTCAACTACTATGGGATATTTGCTTCTGTCTCTCAACTACTATTATGTAGTAAATATTACAAATATGTAATATTTGCTTCCTAAAATATATAACACACCTTTTTTGTTTGCCTTCTTTGGTTTCATCTCACTTAGGAGTTTCCCCAATCTGAACAGAAAATAGAGAAAATATAGAAAAATCATGATTTAGAACAGTAATCCTTCCCCTGCCACCAGGGAAAGAAAGGGTCCCCTTTTGTGCTTGATCCTATTTATATGCGTGCCAAAATGTTTTAGCACAACAGGGAATTCTAGCTGTAATTTAAATTGAGGAACAGGAGTCAGGATTGCCATTTCACCCACATAATGACAATCGGCTTCTATCCCAAGGAGACAAAGTTCAGCCATTCCTGTGGGCCATGGGTTCTTCAATTAATTATTATGTAATCAAGTTTACAGTACTGCTGTAAAGATACGGTTGGGAAAGGCTAATATTATAAAACACAGCTGCCCATGACAGACATCAGGTTGGGTTATTTTTAGTAACATCAATGCTCCCAGTTCAAAACTGTTATCTGTGCAGTGAGTAAGGAAAAAGGAGAGCAAGAGTGAGAGCTAAAGTTTGCATTTGTGCTGCAAATCAGTTGTTACAACTGAGTAAATAAATTAAAGCAGATTCTTCCTTTTTTTTTNTTTCAAATGAATTAAAAAAATTAAAAAGAATTTTTCCTTTTTTTTTTTTTTTTGACAAAACAATACTCACCTTGATCTGAAATCATGCCAAGTACAATAACTCTCAACATACAGGATTGGAAGGAAGATATAACTTGGTAATCATTTCATACCTTTTTTATTGTTTGAAAAATAGTGAATCAAACACTTAAAAGATCAGAACATTTCATAGGTTCATAGAAAATTAGCCTTTGATAACTTTAGATATAACTTGGTGTCCATGTTCCCTGCTCCTTTTCATTGTCCTGGTACCCTTGACTATCTCTCAATTTCTATAAAGGAAGTGTTCTTCAGTTCACGTAGTTAAAAGGCAATCCAGACATAGCCCTTGATATTTACCTGTAACCAAACATACAGAATATTTTTCTAATCCCACGTTGAACACTTACCTGTTGTCAAACAGTAAAAAAAACCAAACAAACAAACAAACAAAAAAAAACACCACCCAAAACACCCAATACTCCAAAATTACTATTATTAAATTTATTATTTTATCCTTGAAAAGCATAAAATTGTTAAATGCAGATTTATTCAGAGAGTAAGTTGAAACATCAGGTATAAGATTAACTCTCTACTCTTCAAGACTTTCACCAGTGAGTAAATTTAACATTACTTTGTTAATAATAGATAATATCCAGTATTCCCAAGTTTCAAAAGGTTGTGTCTGATCATCAGCTCCCAAGACTTTCAGTTCTTCTGCAATGGAAAAGCTTTGCATCCTATCGAAAACAGCAGCTAAACACTTTAATCGATTTAACCTCGTTCCAGGCACAAGAACTACATTAAGAAATGCATTGTAAACAACACAGTACTCATACAGTGTAAGTACATCCATTTATACTGAATAACCTTTTATATACAATCCCTAATGCCAAAAGCAATACCAAAACTTTAGTATTTTTAAATCAGTCTCATTTTTTCTTGCCAAATTACCACATGCAACTGCAAAATCCACTTCCTGCAAAATTACTGAATTTTATTGCACCGTTAACCCCAGCAGGAATAATATTTGAAGGTATTTTACGAAAAAATAGTAACAAGATAGCCTTTGACCTTTGGAGTCAAAGACTTGTAGCACATAATCACAGACTCACAGAATCACAGAAGAGTTTGAGTAGGAAGGGACCTTAAATATAATCTCATTCTAACCCCCATGCCATGGGCAGGGGGGGTTAACTCAAAGCCCCATCCATCCTGGTGATGAACAGCTCCAGGGATGCAGCATCCACAACTTCCTTGAGCAGCCTGTGCCAGTGCCTCAATGCCATCACGGCAAAGAATGTCTTCCTAACATCTAATCTAAACCTACTCTCTTTCAATTTGAACCCATCCCCCCTTGTCCTGTCACTACATGCTATTGCCCCATCTTTCCTGTAAGTTCCCTTCAGATACTGGAAGGCTGCAGTTAGGTCAGCTTGAAGCCTTCTCTTTTCCAGGCTGAATAATCACAATTCTCTTAGCCTTTCCTTATAGCAGAGGTGCTCCTGTTCTGGAACCCCAGAGCTTATGCAGAACTGCAGGTGGGGTTCCACCAGAGCAGGGAAGAGGGAAACAATCCCTCCCTCAACCTGCTGGCAATGGCTCAACCCAAGTGCAGCACCTTGCACTCACTCTATGAAACCATATGAGATTCCCATGCATCCACTTCTCCAGCCTGTCAAGGTCGCTCTGTATCCCATCCTTCAGGTGTGTACTCACCAAGGAAAAAGAAGACATCATAAATGAAGCTAAATCTTAAACTTGCTTATTTTGAAGGCAAATAGAAAAACCTTCTCAAAATTGTGCAACCAAGAGTCTACTATTAAAATAACTATCTCAAGAGACATTCATAGATGCAGGAAACTATCAGCAAAGAGGAAAAAAAACTAGTAGTTTTGATTTCAGATCAAGGCTCTTTAGTGAAGAAATAATTGTTGATGCCATCATTTAAAAACTACATTGACTGACTCTTGCCATTCACAACTAATGAACTAATTCTAAACCACTGCCAAGGTGGCAGTCACCCAGTCTTGGCAGATATACCTACAGGAAAAATCTGAGTGATTCATAACTTACATAGTGATGTGAACAAAGAACTTTCTATAGAATATGCCTGCTATTATCTCAAAATGAGTGTTGAATGATGGAAATCTATGCTAGATGGCACATTAACACATCAAAACTTCCAGGTAGAATGAGATACAGCTTTCATTTGTTGCCTGAATATTGAAGGAAAGACTGCAGGAATCTCCTGCTGTCAAGAAGTATGGCATTTTTTTTGTAGTGCCTCCAAGATCTTGTTTTAAGCCCAAGATGTAATCTTCATCTTCTCTTGTTTTCAGAGGCACTGGCTTATTCTCTGTACCCTGTACCAATTATGTTTATTAATTATAAGGTCCTGATATCCACCAAATATACAGGTACATTCATAAAAGCTACAAGAAACATATCTAACTAAAAAAGAGTGCAACTATGCACTATACAATTTCTCAAGTACACTTCATTGCATTTTGACATGCATAGTAACTATGTTTGCATCTAAATTTATACCTTTTATAACTTCACTTTATCTTTCTGTAGAAATGTATCATAAAATCAAGGAAAAAAAAATTAAAACTGTTACATGGTCACTCATAGTAATCCTACACTCTTAATTGCCAAAAGCAGTTATTCTCACCAACCTAACTTTCTCAGAAACCACTCCTTCTTTTTCAGTCAGAAGAGACTGAAGTGCTCAGAAGCGTCAGAAAAACAGCAGTGTTGTTCTTAACCACTTATAAGCTGAAAAGACTCCAGCAGGACTGCAAGCTAACTGCTGAAAAAAAGGAGGTTGTTTCTAACTAAAATATTCAACAAAGGTCATAAAAGAAGAGCTTCCAAAACCTCTACAGTCACATCTCTTCACTGTTATACCAACCTTCACCTCATGAATTGCATCACCATGGGTTGACAACAAAATCAAAGTGTGAGAATGGGGGAAGATGTCAATAAATGCGACACAAGAGAAGCTCAGCCAAAGCACTGTGATGCTGCTCACTCCCACAGACCACTCAGAGATCAGTGCAAGGTCTGAGACCAGAAATCCCATGTTCACTATGAACTGCAAGGTCACTGTACTGCACCTTGCTTGGGACAACCAGGTTCTTCCATGCTTACTGTTGCACCAGTACCAGCACATCTGGTTCCCCCCAGACAGAAGCAATGGCCTTTATATTAACGCCAGAGAAAGCATGTTGATGCCAGTTTTCTCCTAGTTGTTACTTTCAACAGAAATAAGCTCTATTTGGATTAAACAAAATCACATTATCTATTTCGATTTTACTCTGCAGCACAGAATACTGTCTAAAAATAAACAGAGACCTAAATATTTTTCAAGAAAAAAAAAAAAACAAACCCAAAAAAACAAAAAACAAAACAAAACACACAAAAAAACAAACAAACAAAAAAAACCCAAAAAACAAAGCAAAAGCAAGGGAAGGGAAGGGAAGGGAAGGGAAGGGAAGGGAAGGGAAGGGAAATAATCTGTTATGGTCAGGTTGGACAAAGAAAGGAATAGCTTGCCCACAGAGGTTGTGGAGTCCCTTGTCATTGTAGCTACTCTGTTTCAGAGGGACACCATCCTGGGTAATCTGTTCCAGCTGACCCTTCCCTGGGCAGGTG
>VYXF01011039.1:170522-182556 GCA_013397295.1 Polioptila caerulea
AAGAAAACAGGAAATACTCCATTGGTATAAAAATAAGGTTTTCTTCCCACTTTATATACTTAATGCAGTAGCAGAATTGCTATAGCATACTAAATAACCCTTGTATAATTGCCTACCAGGGATAAGCTTGGACAGCTGAGCAAGTGGGAAAAATTCTTGAAAAGTTGTTTCATTATTTTTAAATACACTGTATAACCTAAAGCCTGGTGTTGGTTTTGGATGTGTAGGTAAAAGATGTAACTCAAATTCATAAAACTGTTGACTCCAAGCCAGAGCTTTCCTGTATTAGAAAAAAAACCCAACCTGTGATTTTTAGGAATAAGGTGTGGTTTTTGCTCTGTGTATGGGAGGCTCAGTAGTTTCCCTTCCCAAAGGAGTATACTCCTAATGATAGCTATTAGCAGATGGAGTTTAGGATGTCATTCTTAGTAAGGCTTCCCACCTGAAAGTCTACAGAGTAGTAAATGAGGTTCACTAAACTTGCCTTAAAACTTTTATGTATTTTTTATTCTAATTGAGGCATCGAGAACAAAAAGTAGCTTTGGAGAGGCCAGAGTTTCAGTCATATATAGGGTGAGAATTTTTTTTTTTTTAAAGCGTGCCTAATCAGTATGTTTGCTCTACATTGTGGCTCTACCAAGTAACTCGGAGAAGGAAATCTTTATTTTTACTTAATTTGCTGTTACAGGAGTGCATTAGGTAGAACAATTCCAGTATTTTGTCTTTGCTGGAAGTCACTGTGACTAGGGTTGTGCTGGGGACTCTCTTGGTTGCGGTTATGCTTTTTCTGGTTATGATATGCTTTGAATTCCCAGCTGTCATGATTACTTGAAAAGCTCTTTCTTTATTAATTAAATTAATTAAAATAAATAATTAAATAGCCTAACCCTGAAGCTAATACTGTGAAAGAGCAGAAATACATAAACAAAAAAACTGTTTATCTCCTTCTCTACAAAATCAGCATATAGCACCAATTTTTGAATAACTACTTCACTGGTTTTCCTTGTGTGGTTAGCCTATTATATTCATCAGTTCAGAGGAAGTCAGGGTAATGTGTGCTGAGAAATTGCCATCTAAGGTCAAATGGTAAACTAAATGTGGACTCCTAGGCTAATGGAAAAGTAAAACATAGGTTGGCTGCTGCAGCTGACTGGAAAAACAGTTAAAAGTCTTGTAGGACTTTTAAGTCCATGAACATACACGCTTGCCTGAATAATGAAGAATAATTTGCAGGATGATTTTCAGTTTTGTCTTAAAAGGATAAGATTTTGAATGGTTTTGGAAATGAAGAATAAATTTACTTGTCTTAACATGCATTTAGTCCAGTCCGTAAAATCCCTGCAAAGGCTGGGGTTTTTTTCTCACTGTAACTAGATGTTCCATTTCCTAATAGTAGTTCTAAAGGGTTTTAATATCCCATGCTCTTTTCCTTTTATTTATTTTATTTGTTATTGTTACTGAACTACTGATATGCTCTTTCTCTCTTGGGCAAGAAGGTACTTACTGAAATTTATAGGAAGATCTCTTATATCTTTATTTTGATCCTTATCTATGGTTGTACTTCCATTTTATTCCAAAAGGTGGCAATGAGAGCCTTGGGTTTTGATGTGAAAAAAGCTGATGTTCTGAAAATACTTAAAGATTATGATCGAGAATCAACAGGCAAGATCACCTTTGAAGATTTTAATGAAGTTGGTATGTGTTTGACTGTGTTTCTACCTCTAGAGATATTTAGCCTTTAATAGTGAGTACAATTTCAAAGCTGTACTTTGTGGACTTCTTCTATTATTTATTAAGAAATAGAAGTGGGTTATTTCATTTCACATTCTGCTTAATATAGGTCAATAGTGAAAGAAGATAAATATTTGTTTTCTGAATTCTTAATTTGATATGTAGAGATAAATGATAGCTACAGTATAGAAGGAAACAGGATATACACAATCTCTTTCAAGCTTACACAGAGGAAAAAATGCTAGTTTAAAGTGTAGATGTTCTTGTCTTGTTTGTGGGTCTCTGTAAGATTCTTCCTCCTGCTGTGGAAAAGGTATTTTGCATTGAATTTCAGGGGAAGGAGTGCATACAGACTTCATATTTATAAAACATTAGAGAAATTGATTTTAAATATTGTACTACAAGAATTTCCAACTGTTGATAAAGCCAGTAGAATTAGTTGTGTCTTTCATCTGAAATTTGTGTACTGTGGAATTTTATGTACTTGGAATATGTAGTGATCTGCAGAATTTTTAGGCTTGAAGTTTCCTTTTAGCGGAAGATTTTAGAGGATTTTTGTTATGCATAATTTATGTTTTTGCATGCAATTTATGTTTACCAAAACCTAAGCTTTGTGGGTTTACATTTCTAGCTTATTATGTCCATTATAGTTAATTTTGCTCATGATAGTCCATTTCTTCAAGGTATTATATTTCTGTAGATTTTATGAAACAGAACACCCAAACCCCCAGTACTTGCTCTTGGCTACAAATACCAATCACCTTAATTTATCAAAACAATTAGTGACTGAAATGTGGCAACATTTAATTGTTTAACAGGTTAGTACTGGACAACATGTCTCGTTAATGACCGGTAATATTTCTGTAGTTATATTCCAGGTTAGAGAACCCTAATTTTGGTTCTTTTCTGATTTATAAAGCCTATGTGGAAGTATTATAAAGTAAATGAGTGTATTGATTTGATAGTCATACTAGTCTTAGAATTACATAATTATGCTGTAATATTATAGAAAATGAATATATTGTAATTACCATGCAGTTACTTTTATTAATTCCTGATGTCCTGTTCATTTGTTTCCTTGTTCTGTCCTGGCTATCAATATCAACAGTCATTGAGTGCTGCAAGAAGCCAGGAAAAATCTTATAGAAAGCATAGCATATACTTGGAAGGGGATTGAACCTGTTGCAAACAACCTTGAGCTGAAGTAGCGTACTGCTGTGATGCCTTATGACCTTGACACAGAATTAAATGTGATATCGCTCCTAAGAGAAAGGCTGGGGAGTTAGATAAGATAGGTTATTGAGACATTAACTGTGAAGAGCTGCTGAATTTAGCTAAGCAATTCTTGAGCCATCTTTTTCTCTTAATATAATGTTCAACTTAAATATAAAAAGATGCAATTATATTTTGTCTTCTATGGTTTTGTATTTATTATTTTTCAGTTATCTTTTTTGCCACAAAAAGTAGCATTTTTCAAGTGACGTAATACAATCATGCAGCACTGTTGTCTTAAAAGAAAATATTTAAATTTAGGGTAAATCTGCAGGTATATAAACTTGATGACTGTTGTTGACTTTTACGAGCATGAAAAGTTTCCTCTCAAGTTTGCTAAACCAGAGCAGCTGTTCCATCTGCAGTTAGTAGCAGATGGTAAGTGGTTCTTTATGTGCAAGCAGTGTTGATCTGATTTTAATGGCTTGATAATACAAGTCTGGCACTGTAATACAAGATTAGCAGGTACAAAGATGTGGAGATACCTCATGAAATATTTTTATAGTTAATTACGTCAGAACAACCAACAATAACGTGAGTTTGTATTTCCTGTTCTGAAACTGACAAATGGTTGTCTTGAAAAGAATAATAAAGGTTGAAGAATCCTTTCAGAATAAACATCTTGTAATTCATAGCAGCATCCTTTTCATAACCCCTCTGCTTAGTCTTTGTTTGTTTTCAGATTTGGGAGCCTGAGATGTGGTTGGTTGGTTGGTTGTTTATGGGGGCTTTTTTTGTGTGAGTGTGATTTTATACTTAAAAGAGAGGTTCCATGTGGAAGTTTTTCCTCACTTACCATTTCAGTGTTCTCCTCAGCTCAAAATTCTATCTTGATGAAAAGATATAAAGTAAAAAAAAAACAAAACCACACCTTCATTTAAAAGAGCTGATGGTGTTTTTTCTGAAAATTTGGAATTTTGAAAGACAAGCATCCTGTGTATACTTTTAATTCCTGTTGGAAAATATGTGGAAAGTGTGACTACGTCTGAACTGCCATGCAGCTTTTCACTGCAACAGTTATGTCCCAAAGAGTGACTGAGCTTGGGAAAACAGAGGTGAGGAAGAGAGCTCAGACAACAGCCAAACAAATATGCACACTGATTTCTATAGAAATATAAGAACAGGTGAAATCAGCCATGTTTTTCATATTGTCTTAGTTTCCAAAGGTCACTGAGATTATGTTTCAGAATTTTTTAGTCTAACTTAAGTGTCCTTCTTGCAGTGACAGATTGGATATTGGACAGAGACCCACAAGAGGAAATACTCAAGGCATTCAAATTGTTTGATGATGATGACTCTGGTAAAATAAGTCTGAGAAACCTGCGCCGGGTTGCTAGAGAATTGGGTGAAAATATGTCTGATGAAGAGCTACGGGCTATGATTGAAGAATTTGATAAGGATGGAGATGGAGAAAGTACGTGTTGGCAAAAAAAACACCATATAATCTTGTTCTTAATTTTGTTCCCTTTTTAGGTGTTATTTTGTTGTGAAAATGTCCCCTTTAATTTCCTTCTAGATTACTTTCGTCTCAAACATAATTTAGCTTACGAATAATGCAGATGGTTGCTTTTGACACCTACTAATCCTGGAGTCTTAAGAATCGAGTTGATTCACCACCAACTCTTATTCAACCAATGTCTATTAAAAGATGTGTGAAAGTGTAGTTGAAGGTAGAAGTAAGAGATTCTGTGTACCTACATTACAATTTTATTTCCTTATAAATTGGTAAAAGTACTGAAGTGCTGAGTGAAAGTCTTTTGATCACTTACTCAATAGATCTTAAGTGGTGATGTGTCACTGTTGTGATTTCAGCATTGGATATGGAGCATTAAGCTAATAAATCATGCTGGAAGTAGCATGGGTCTATGTAGGATAAGCTTGGATGGCTCTTTAACATATTTCTGAGCCTTTGAGTGCTGAAAAGCCTAGTATGAAAAATGGCTCTGCAACTGCCTAGGTCCATACAGAATGAAAATTAAGCAAATCAATTTGATATTATGCTTCTTAAATCATTGTGAGCACTGAAACTTAAAGAGTTTTTCATTATCTTCGAAACAACCTTATTTTTACATCAGAAACCTTAATACCTGGCTTTCAAGGATCACTCACTTAAGACCTTGTACCTAATGACTGTATCAGTCCATCAAACACCATTCTTTACAGGATGGTGACGAATAGATGAGATTTCACTAGCAGGTCATCAATTTTTCCTGTGACAATGGTATTTATGCTTGTGAGCATCTGTTGGACTCAAAACTCACACATCCTAGTGGAAAAAATAGTATTGTCAACCTTTTGACAGATGGTCTTCTATGCTATTTGACGTAGGTGGGGTTTTTTGGAAGTCATAGCTATAGAGGTGAGTGAAAGTAGAATTCTTCATGCAAATATGTTTTGTCATGCATTGATCTCCTGGAGCTGCCAAATGAGATGTCAGAATTGTGGATCAATTCTTTTGTCGTATTGCTGTTTGGGTACTACAAATGGAACAGACCATTAGTGCCTTTCAGGAGGATTATTGAGCCATAATTATTTTGTGTCAGTGCTACATCTTTTTGAATCCAACTGATCAGCTAAGACTAAGTGGCTCAGTTTCCTCTTATTCAGTCATCCATTATGGTCTTTGTTAGAGCAGTCAAGCAGAAGATTGAATAGGGAAGATTGACAGCATAATGTTTGTGTATGGTACTGTTTATCCTTAAAGTTCTATATGTTTTTTGTTCTTTTAAAAAATCTGAGGCTATTCCTAGCTTTTTAAGATTCATTTTGAGAAAGTAAATTATCCTTTGAATCACCATTTCATTTGTCTTCAAACACCTGGCTAAGGTGGCAAAGTCTTGTGGTCATCTAATTCTCCTTCATTTCATAACCTCAAAAAAAAAAATTGAAACTGTTAATTGTTAGCATTTTTTATTGGTATATCAAATACAGGAATAATACCACTTTTGGTTTAACACCTTTATTACATTTAAGAAATTTTTTGCTCACAGTGAAATAAGGTATCTTGTATGGTACTCAGATTATGTGAACCCTTATGTGCATAACAAAACCACTGAGCTCTACTTGTAGGCTATACCCAGATTTCTGTAAAATAAAGTGTATTTGATGTATTTCTGTCTCCCTTAAATATGTAAATAATCTTGTTTTGGTATTCCTGTGTTTAATAATTACTTTTGGTTTTGAACACAACTAACTTGAGAAACTCCATGATGTCAGTTGATGTTCACAGTTCTGATCATTTTGTTGGATGCAACTGTAGGAAACACTATCAGTATCACGACACTGTCTCATGTCTCAGATTTTTGGGACAGAGTTAAGAGAGGTACCCAAACCTAGCACTGAAAAAATGTGTACCTTTAACTCTCAAGATTCTAAGTCAATGTTATCTTTCTATAAGCTGTGATTCTAGTTTGTTCTTTTATGATTACTTGTGTCATGGAGTTGAGGGAAATCTGATGCCATGGAAAACAGTGCTTCTCCTTTCGTGGTGCTTGACTTGTGAACAGATCCTTTGTCTGGGGGATTAGCTGGGATTACTTGGGTTACTGGGAATTGGAACTACACTGCTTTTTGAAGTTTCTTTGAATGTTCCAGAATTTGTCATTATAGTGTTGTATTTCCACTTTGCAGCATGGTTTCAAGGATGTTGTAAACCAGAGAACATTTTTGAGATGATGTTTGAATTTGTTCCATTACTTTGTTGTTACTGTGATAAAGCTGTGGAAATAAAGCAACAGTATTTGTTTCTTAGAATTAGATGTAGCTATGTGATGGACTGGTGTTTCAGAGCATGGGGCCCTAAGCTAGACTAAATCTACTTGTTTCCTATTTTTTTACGTGCATCACAGCAGGACGTATTTAGGTTCTTTGATTTTTTTATTCTTCAGCATATTTGAATTTTTAAAATTTTCTTTTAGCTGTGAATGTAGTTGTTTCTTTGCAGTGCTCTGTTTGGGAATAGCTTGGGCTTGTTGGCTAGGGTGGATAATTGTCAGGGCTTTGTATGTGTCTTGTCTTTTCCATACCACTTACTCTAATCATTCCCCACTACAGTAATTAATTCCAGAGTGAGCATGTTCACTGGTTAGCTCTTTCACAGTGGCTGTGTTTTAACCTATGAGTAAGGTTGGTACCTCAGGTATAACTGCAGCAAAATAATTAATTAATGGTAATTCATGTATTATTATGACTTAATTTCTTCAAGTGCATTTGTGTAAAATTTCTTTTAATTATAAATGAAGAATGAAGAAAGTTCAGATGGGGAAAGGCTCATCAAATACCCATTTTAAATCTAGCTAATTTATGGAGTAGTTGCTAAATGATCTTAGAATTTGTTTTGTGTTTGGCAAGTGTTACAGACTGGGGAGACAGGAATAGCATTGTTTGATCTGTAATGGTAAATTGGATATAAATGTTTTGAATTACAATTTTAAGAATAAAACTGAATTCAGAGCTAACTAGCTGAGATATTGTTGCTAGAGAAGTACTTACTTAATAAAATTTAGATACCATTCTTAACATTTTTATAGACCTTTAAAATAATACTATTTTGCATAGACATCTTAAATGTTTCTCAAGTTTTTTTTTTTTTTCTGTCATGTTTCACTCAGAATATTTTTACTTTCATAACTTGAAATAATATAAATGATTAGAAGTGAGCTAGATTCTGGCTTTAGTATTCCACATAATAAAGCTTGCATTCTGACTTCATGTTCCATGAAAAAAACCTATGCAAAACCCCTGTTCTAGAAGCAAGCTTGTAAATACTGATAGTAATGGATCAGATGCAACAAATGCTAACAGAGAAGCCATTGAGTAAAGTACAGATATGCATTATTTTATTTTATGGTTTATTGTTGTTTGCTGTTTGTCTAATTATTTTCTTTTTTTTTCTTTTGTTTTTGTTTTACAGTCAATCAAGAGGAATTTATTGCTATTATGACTGGAGATATTTAGCATTAGAAGAAAAGAAATTAACTCACCACAGAAGGGAGGAGTTGTTGGCAGCTTCCGTTAAAATGTTTTGTATTTTCATTTATATCTGTAGATGGAGTGGTGCAGAAAGTTACTTGTCACAGGACCAAAATAAAAACGGGTTACATGCACTGATAATTCAGTACTTTGTATTGCTAAATATTATCGCTAGAATAATTGATGTACTATTTTAGAACAGGTAAGTAATGCTGCATTTCAGAATGTTTGAGTAACTTTGTAAAATAGCCTTGTCTCAGATTTCTAAATTGTATCATACTATAAGAACCTTTTGAGGTTCTTGACTTTGTGTTAGCATTAGTTGTGGCCTTAGTTTTGATACATAAGGTTTGAAAAACTTCCATTTTAATAAAACATTCTTTACTACTACTTGAAAGTGTTATTATTGTAGTTCAGTCTGAGCTGAACTAGAAGGGACAATGATTCAGAGAAAATGTTTTTCTTCTTTTTTCATTTATAAGCTTTTGCTTCTGCTCTTTTAGACAAACTGCAGCATTAAATGAGCAAACACATACGTCTTCAAAGATGGCCATTTATTACCTCTTTTACCTCTGAATGATAATAAATTACATGCAACTATGCATGATGACAAACTGATTTCAAAACATGCTTAAATCACTCATATGTCAGCCAGCAAATCTCCAGTATCCACAGTTCTGATAGTTGTGGAGTCAATGACAGTGACAAACTTCCTGCAGGGCAAGTAGTATGCTTTAGAATCTAATAGCAAAAACACCCCGCATGAAATACAAAACCTGTATTTTAAAAATCCATTAAAAAACCTGCATCAAAACCCCACAACTCCTCACCAGGATTTTCCAATCTTAGAAGATTTGTTTGGGAGGTGAATGTTTAGGGATTTAGGGATTTAGATTCAGTGTTTGGGGCTGAGCCTAAGGATGACACTTAACAAGCATTTTCTAGGATCAATGTGAGAATTGTCCAGTTCAGTAGCTTTTGACTTTGCCTTTAATTTTTTTTTGTAAACTATTTCAGGGACACTTTTAGTTTCTGCAGACAATCAAAGTGATAAAGAACTGGAAAGGTCTGTTAGTATGTCTTAAAAAAACTTTTTCCCCAAAAATCCTGCCTTGGAATGTGCCAAGTGTTCTAACATGCTGCAGTGGTCCTTGTGGAGATGGTAGCATCTCTGTAGATGGCTGGTACTTGTTTACAGTTACACACTTACTGTGTGTAACTCTTCTGTTGTGGGACACGCAAGGACACACATGGACACTGATGAGAAGGTTAAAAATTATTTTTTAAACATTTGATTTTAAATTTATAGTATTTTTACACAGACTAGGGATTGGAGGTGAAGTTGGATACTTCTCTCATTAGTTAAGATAATTGCTTATTAGTTGTTTTTTACTTTAAGAGAAAGTATGTAAATTTTTTTAATATAAATATGTTTTAATTATAACACTCGTGTGAGAAAGAATTAAGAATTATGAAAAACATTAAGTTAGAAAGTGTATTAGAAAAGTTTGAAAAATTAGGGTGACACTCTTCCAGTGGGATGTACTTGGTGTCCTCTGAATTGAGGCCTTATTTCTAGCTTTTGCAATGTACTTGGTAAACCTTACTTTGTTCTTGCAGACCTGACAGCATTTGTTAGGTGCCAAGTAAAAATAGCATAAGGCTCCATAAACACAGGCCAGTGACCTGGAGAAAGATCTTCTAAGTCACTCAGACTGTGGAAGTGACACAGAAGAAGAGAAAAAGAAACAATCAGAATAGTGATACTGACTCAATGTTTGTATTTATTTTTTTCTTAATTTCATCTGAAGTTTTTTTGCATTTCAAAACAATGCTTGTTTTGTGCTGCTGACTGTTGATTTCAGAGTTTCATATACTGGGGTTGTTGCAATTTCTGTTGACTTTTCTTGATATTCACCACCTGAAAATAATTGTTTCAGATCAGAGACCAGAGCTTGGTAAGATGTAATCTCTGAACTTGAAACTGTCAGCTCAGCCCCAGCATTGATGCTACATTAAATTCTGTGTGTTTTCTGGGGCTCATACCTATCCTGGTATTTTTTTCATAGTTCTCTTGGTATATCATAGCATGCAGATTCCAAATTTTTTCTTTTTATACTTTGCCTGAGTTCATAGAGGAAGAGAGTAATTTGGTGGCACATTTTTTCATCTCTGTTGTAGAATAGTTCAGCAGTCATCACTATCTATGATAAATAGGTGTGCTGTTGAATGTGTCCCTTCTTTCTAGACTTGCAAAAGTGGGTTAGTGTTAAATGAATGAAGTCTGTCTTGTAGTACCTGGGACAAATGTTCCTTTGTCACCTTTGCTGTGGAGTACAATGATGTCTGATGGAAATATAAAAACGGCAGCTTAGGAGATTTTGTAAACTGTTGCACTGAAATCACTGAAACCTCTTTTTAAGACCCTATAGTAACAATTGTTTATAACTGTGCCAACTTTCAATAAACCCATTAATTAATCCTTAATTAATCCCATGCAATTTTGAGGAAATTGAGAACTTTCAAATTAATTAAAAATACTATGTTGGAATGCAGTGTACACCAAATACTACTCTACTGGTTTATTTTAGAGTGTTTTTTACGTACTAGGTTCATGACATCAAACAAATTTGGTTTGTGTTTATTCATAGGAAAGTTTTCATGGCACAGTTAAGTCACCAACGGTCAGGCAACGTTAGGGTTGAACGTGCTGCATCATGTGGAAGCTCTGCCTTGAGTTGATAAACATCTTGAGTGTTTTGCTGGTGTGCTGTGCCATGTACAGCAGAGCTCTGCGTAATCATGCTGTTGGAGCTTGGCAAAGAGGAAAAGGGAAACCATGACAACTTGTCTGGCAAGAGAGCAGAGGCCAAAGAGGCAGTTTTTGACAGGAGGGATGAGCACAGTGCTACTGGGAAGGGACACAGCAGGCCCTGAACTCTTAAGCTAAGCCACAGGCCTGTGTCAGAGGAATGGCAGTCCAAACGGGAGGGCAGCAGGGTCCGTGTTGATCTCTTTGTGATCTCTGAAGTTTGTAGTAGAGCTCGTTTATACAACCTCTCTTCCTGCAGTGTGGCTTCAGCTCAGAAAGATGTTTCAGTTGTGACTGGCATTGTTGGAGATTGTGTGGTGGTTAAGCCACGAAGCAGAGTGTGGAGAAATCCTTCAATTGTTAAATTGTTGCTCTACGAAAGTTTTGCAGCCTATGTGCAAACTTTGTTAGCAGAAGCTTTTATCATAAATTACTCAAGAACAGAGGATAAGGACAATTGCAGCAGATCCATTTGCCTGATAGATTGCTTGTAGTTGCTTATAACCCCTCACACAATTGGAGGTTTTTTTGTGGACTCATCTGATGGATATTCTGCTCTCTTGAGACAAATTCAGGAGAAAACACTCTGGAATGAGCATTTCCTCTAAAGAGGAAGGGCTTCAATAACTCCCTTTCCTTCTGCCAATGAGAAAAATGGATACCAGGGGGGCGAAAGTGAAAAAAAACCCTGTTTATTAACAAAAAAAAAATAATAAGGGAGCCTGCAAGGCACAGAAAAAGAAAGAAAAAAAATCGGCTAAGTTCTAGAAATGCTGTTGAAATTGTGGAACCTTACCCGCTCCCAGAGCCTCAGTCCCAGCCTTCTCGGGGGGGCTTTCCTTGCGGTGCAGTTCCGGGCACGGCCAGCGGGGGCGCTGCTGGCTCCCGGCCGGGCGGGGCGGGGCAGGGATTGTCCCGCGCCTGCAGGGGGCGCTGTGCCGCGGGCTCGGCCACGGCTCCCTCACGCCGTGATGGCGGCCGGGCCGCGGAAGGGATGGAGCAGGAGCTCCCTTCAGGAACCCCGAGCGGCAGCTGAGCGTGGCGCCCCTCTGCACAGCAAAAGGAGCTGCAGCAGCGGGCTTAGGAGAAGCAAGCTGGAGCGACAGGACAGGCTCACCCAGAGGTAGGAAGCAAGCGGCAGCAGAAACTGCACAGGGCAGCAGCGGGCCAGTTCTCAAGCATGGCAGAGAGAGGCTCCCCAGCTTTTCTCTCTGATGCTGGCTGGGACCTGGATCTGGGCTGTGCAGG
>VYXF01011039.1:182592-203227 GCA_013397295.1 Polioptila caerulea
GGGCAGGCAGCCACCAGTGGAAAAGGAGGGTGTCCCTGGGTCCTGGCAAGGAACGCACTGGCTCTGGGCTTCCCACTGCACAGCAGCAAAAGAAGCCAAGCCAGCAAGCTCAGTCAAAATAAAAGGAGGCAAAACCCATGGAAACAGCGGATGCCTGGTCAGAGATACCAGCGGTGTGGTCAATCCAGCAGCCCACACCGTAATGGGGAGAACTGCCCCTCGCTTCCAAAGCTGCGGCCCAGCTCACCCTGATCGTGACAGCCCCGGAGCCTGGGAGGGTGGGGGGTGGACTGGACACAGCAGCCACCCCTGGGCACAAAACAAAACAGATCAAATACCCCCCAGAATGGGATGGGATAATAAACCGTCCCCTAGACACACTCATATAAGCAACACTTTGTTTTGGTTGAACTAGATCCTACTATTAATCAAGTAAATGGCTGTGACTGCAACCTGCATTGGTGCACAAGGAACCTGATTGAAGCAAGAGCTGCATTTTCTTCAACCTTTCCATTAAGTTACTACGTTGTAGAAGATAACCAGCTGGCACTAGGAAAACTTTTGTATAACTCTTTTTCTGCAGTTACCGCAGATGTAAGTCTGTAGGGGTGCTTAGAATGTTCCCATTTTTAAGTAAATAAAGAAAAACAATTCTGCAGAGGGAAAAAGAGGTCACGGTTTCTAGTGCGTCCCTGAGGTACACCAAAGGAAACATCTGGACAAATCCATTCCGACACTCTTGCTAAGATGTTACACATATTAGCAGAAAATCAGTAGAAGCTTCATATACTTCTAGAGAATGCGCAAGTGTCTTACTTTCAGGATTGCACAAATGGTACATCTACTGTTAAACTGTTGCTAAGCAAACTGAACACATTGGCAATTACCAGCAGTCAGAAGTGATAGCTCTCAGAATACATAAGTGGGAAATTTCCATGTGAAATGACATATGAGCGTATTGGTGGTGGAGGTTGTATCTTCCACTTTTTAGCCTTTACTATTTTGAAAACCAGTTATAAATAAGTACTTAAATGAATTTCAAAGGAAGAAATCAATTTAAAGGAATAATTCCTTTAAAATGTTCTTTAAAAGGGATAAAGAAGGGCCTAGCAGGAAGGGGCTACTTTTCCAAATAAGATTATTTAAAATATTTAGCAGAAATGATGTTATGACATCTGGATTTTTTTTTTTTTTTAATTTTAATGCAAAGTGTAATTATGAATGCTTTATTTTAATAATAATTCATTGAAATTAATTTCTGAAAGAGTCTTATTTTGTTTAATTTTGTGGGGTTTCTTCTTAAATTTTGTTGTTGTTGTTTGGTTTTGTTCAGGTTTTTTTGTTAGTTATGGTTTTGATACTTTTCTTAAGTGACCTTGAAGTTTGACTGATGATAAAGCCTACTTTATTGGCATGAAAAGGATTTGTGTTGGCAAAAGCTTGCAGTAATTTACGTCAAGTTCTGTAGCCTCTTCCTTCTTTCCCAGGTGTTGGCAGGCTCTCTTCCCACTCCTCTGCTGGAGTCAGAGAGATTGCAGCACAGCGACTGTAAGGGAAAATAAAGGAAAAGAAAGAAATATATTAGAGAACAGTCACCATTGAAAAGGGAGTTGTGAAAACTCGTAAAACAAATAGATCTATTTTAACCCAGTTGTTACGAGGTTAAAAAACCCCAAAACCCAGCCAATTACCACTCCTGGTTAGTGAAAGGCGGAGCTATACACTAGAGGTTAAAGCTAGAGTAATGTGCTGTACCTGAAAAAGAAAGTAGTCAAATGTCTATGTGGTATTTTTGATTGCTATACATATAAATAAAACAATCACATCCAAACGACCCAATAAAATGAAATTGGTAAAAAATTCTAGTTAATGTAGCTCATACTGGGCCACCCTTAAAAAGACATTTTAAAAGGCAGCAGTTCAGTTATTCAGCCCCATTGGAAGTTAGCTACTCCCCCAGTACTCCTAAAGGAGAAAACCATAATCCCACTCTCCTAACGGAGACCTCTTCAGTGAATAAAATAGATGCTGATGTCTGGAGCTGTGTGAGCGAATTAATTATGCTAGCTTATAATGGCTGCCACATTTATGAAGGCAGTTGCAGTGCTAATTCATTTCTCTGTGAAACACTAAATTTCCTGACTTGAAAAACTGTTAGCAGGGCTCCTTTTTCTTTCTTACACTCTTTTTTTGTTTGACAAATTGTTTATGCCCTACCCAGGGCAATCTTCACAGAAAGATTTTTTTTATATTACTATTGTTTTAAAACATTGATATTCAAGATGTTACTTAATTGCTTAATGAGACAGTTCAGTAAGAATATACATATTTGTGGCTATGCTTTATGTTTTTAAAAAGTTGCATAAAAGTTAACCATATCTTTTCATGTTCACTTTCCTAAAAGCAGCAACTTCGGTTTGGTAATCAAATGTTATGCTTGGCTGTGTTCGGAGAAATGGACAAAGTTCTTCAGTTATGGTTTTACCCACTAGGGGGACCCATCGTTACGACTAAAAAGTGGGCTCTGAAGTTTTAAGTAAAACCGACATGATCAAATGTCAGGTGGAATTTTTATACCTGAATCTTTCTCTCTCTTGGTGTGCACGCACACCTTAAAAATCTGTGGGCCTCTTCCACCCATTTACCAGAAATTTGCTAGCTAAGATGCAACTTGGTTACAGCACAGATAAGAACTATTTTGTGTGCATTGAAGGCTTATGTTTCTGTGTTGTGTCACTTTGCAGATATATAAAAATAGACAGAAAATAAATATTTGGTTGCTTGTGGTGTGCAGAATCTACTGAGAAAATATGTACTTATTCAAAGACATGCTGGTAAGTTTATTTGATTTTATTTCTGAATGAAGGGGAAAATGTGTCCTTTTTTTTTGTTCTGACAGCCAGATAGTAGTCATGTCCTAAATTTTTCCTGCCTCAAGGAGTCACCCTGCTTTACTCTGGGCTTTGCAACTCCGTGCCCTGCTCTTACAAAGGCTCCTTGTAATATCCTCTCCTGCATGCATTTCCCCCGTGCTAGGCTCAGCTTTGTTCTGCCTGTGCTGTCCATCTCACTGTCCTGCCTCCTTCCTGGCTCTGAGGTGGTCCAGTGAAGAGGATCTGTGGCTGCCCATGTCGCTTGACTCATGATCTGTCCCCTGCACCCTGCACCTCAGGACCCCTTTTAGCTCCTGCAAGGACCTCGCAGCTTGTCTTTTCTCTGAACCTCCCCCCTCTTATCTCTAACACCATCACAGCCCTTACCTTGCTTAGGTAGATTAGTGAGGAGCAGATTTATAAAAGCCAGCAATAAAATCGTCTGGAAATTTCTACATGCAGTGTTTCTTGACCAATGGTCACTTCACCTGGTGGTGTTACACCTTGTCTCCTCCTGCTATGCCCCTGTCTGGGTGGGAGGCAGAAGAGGAGGGGCATTTTCTTTTCATCATTCTGTTGCCTTTTGTCAAGATGAATTTGACACCCAGATTCTAAAAAAAAAAAAAAAAAATTGTGGCAGCATGTTTCTTAGATGTGAAGTAAAAAGCAATATAAGTTATTCCTGCATGCTGAGAGTGAAGTTATATTAATACTGTTCTTAATGCTATCAGTAACTATTCTTTTTCTCAGAAAGGATGCAAAGCTTTATTTATCCTTGCTGTTTCACATATTTGTTACTTTAAATTCTTTCCCAGTTGTGATGGAAATGCAATGCAGTAACGTTTCCTTTGTTTTTTTAACGGGGATTTTGTATTTAAATATGCTCAAATAAGTGAAATTGTATTTTTGAATTGTATTTACTAAAGTAAAATTTTCTTCTCTTACATCAAAAACTGATAAACAACTGTGCTGTGTGATCATTTATAAAAGTATTTCCAGCAAAGAGCCTGTTTGGTTCAGTTCAATGGCTCTTTTTGACACACTGTGCAGAGCACTGAGATGAAATATTCAGGTCACTTCTGAGTAAGTAATGGATGTGCAACTTGATTTCCACAGAGAAACACAGGAGATGGCCATCTCAGTCATCAAGGTCTCGGCCCTTGAACCTCATGGACTTTCAAATTCCTCCGCTGCCACTGGAAAATAAGTACCTGCACATCCCTCGGAAGTGACTTTCACTTCCTAAATAACATAGTTGCTTTTGCAATTATTACACTCATCCTGTGTTGGAATCTTGATGTACTACCTGTGGCAGACAGGTATTTTTATTTTACTATATATTTATTATTCATGTGAGTTTAAAAAAAAAAGGATAAAAACAAGCTGCAGAAAAATTTGTGTGGTTCTGATAAAGCTGAAGGATAAATCTGCATCCATTTCTCCCCTATTGACATTAATGTGTCATGGAGAGCTGAGCCTTATGTTGGCCTTTCTGTGCTAGTCTTTGTGAATCCAGCACACCTAATAATTCCAAATACAGGGTGGAGGACAGGCGTTTCCTGGGCATTTCCCTCTACTTCAGTGAGATGAAACATGATACATGTCAGAATCGTGGGGAATGGCTAATATTTTGGAAATTGGAGTGGAAATCAAACATGTATCAGTTCTCTAGTGCTCATGTGCTTGATCTATCCAGAGACCTGCCCCAGAGAGCTGCACTGGAACAGCAGGGGAGGCAGATGGGACACAGTGGGGGAGGTTTTGTTCTGGGTGCTGTGGGCTCTGCAGCATACAACAACAGAAAGGACATTGTCTTCTGCGTGCTGTCATTGTAAACTCTGGTATCTCAGTGCTCACCTAACTTTTGGTGGTGGATTAAGTCACATAAGGTGGATTAAGTCACATAAGATACAAACTTTGACCTCTTCTACATCTTTTGTTAGGGCAGCCTTTTTTTTTTTTTAATTTTTTTTTAAATTTTTTTTTTCTCTCAGGAGTATCAGAGACAAAACTTTTGTTGACATGTGAAATTATGGAGTATTTGCACCTGCAAGATATTTGTCTGTTGAAACCTTGCATTGTGCTAAACAAAGGCTAAGCTCTATTCAACTGGTGCCTGTAGCCTTGCTTTTTCTTAAGGTCCATGGAAGGCAGTGGAGCTGTTGCATCTCCTGTTATAGTCCCGCTGAGTACTGGACAGGATATGGAGGCTCACAGTTCTTGTATCGTGGTAGTTTTATGGGCCTTCCATGGGAATCTTCTGCAGACATCTGACAGTGAGGTCATGGTGCTGCACTGTGCATCAGGCTGGTCTGTGTTAGAACACAGGCTTCAATGCAAAGAAATGTGTTAATTCAGATTTTGTTCCTGAAAATAAGAAAGGGCAATATATAAAATTTAGTAGGAAATTGTGGTTTTTAAGTTGCTATGAAGATCTGTGATCAGTAAGAGACATAATAAATGAGCTATAATGCCCCAATGATAATAACAGTTATGACCTTGTAATTTAGCACAGGCTCATATCATTCAATTTCTTGTTGTTTGTGATTACTAAATGCCTAAAAATGTACAGTGAGTAGGTATTTATATCAGACTTCATTTGTGATCATCAAAGGATTACTTTTTATTTTCTTTAGCAGATCTAAAAATCAAAATAACCTAAATGTGCTGCTAATCTAATTTGATTGCAGCCTGTAAATTGTGTGCTTTAAAGAACCCAAAAATCTGGTGTCTTTCTCTTTAGCTTTGGAACATTTACATGGCAGAGTAATGCTACTAAAATTGATAAACTAAGGAGGGACTGAAAGAAACTTGTGTGTTCTGAATCGATTAAAATGCATTTTTTTTGTCTAGAAGTTAGTTGGTGCTGAAAGAGTGGTCTCAAACTCATGTGGAAGAATTAATGGAATTATTTATTTGTTTGTTTGTTTGCATAGTTTACAAAATCTCTGTGTAAATAAGCAACACACCCTTAATCCAAACTAGCAAGGTCAGCAGCACTGTTTACTAAGGGTAGAGTGTTCAATTAAAAAAACCCCAAACTAACTAATACAAACAAGAATATAATTACTACTAATTCTTACTTTTTTTTTTGTAAACTCTTCTTGGTGTCTGCAGTTTGAAATAACTATAAAGTTTGATGAACTGTAGAATTATGTGAAATTTGCTTTTTTTCTCCCATGAGCACCTGTTTTTTCTGCTCATTAGAGGCAAATTTTTTGAATTCTAACTGGCATCCTTCCTCAGAGCTTGATCTAGGACTGCATGAGAGATTTGCATATTTTGCTATATTTGCATTTTGAAATTCTGACTTAGAAAAGACAAACAAATGTAAATAGTGGGAATTCAGTGAAAGGAATCCAGAAAATCTACCAGGATCTATTAATTTGCCATTTAATATAAATACAGAATAGGCACAACAATTGTACAACTGTATGTTTATATACAGCTCCACATTTTTGACTGGAAAGAGAGTTTTCTTAATATAGAATAAAGTGTGATTTTGCTTGAAAAAGTGAATCTGTAAAGTTAGCATCATGTTTATTGTCTTAATGACTTTTCAAATTCCAGACTTGATATGTACACTGGCACAGCAACTTGTTTATCCTATCTAAAAGCTCAGTCTGAGGTCAGCAAGTCTAGCTACATTCAAGAGTCCAAAAATGAAATCAATAGTACATATGTGGGAATGGTTGCATAATGCAACATCTTATCAAGTCACCACATCAATCCAGGGTTGTGGTGGTGAGGACTATAAAAGTGCTGCTCCCTTGTCTCCAAGCTTCTCCACCCTATAATGTGTTTTCCTGTCTTCCTCTCTTCTGTTTTCCACACAAAAGGGAGTTCATTGAAATGCCTGGTTACTCCCCAGACTACTAAACATTGAAATAAAGACTGAGAAAATATCAAGCTTTAAATGAAGGAAGTACTTAACTTGTCCTGTTGCTAACCTAAGGCTAGGCTCAGTTAAAGGAGTCATTCAACAGTAGCACAGCTTTTTCCATGCAACCTTCTAGTGCCACCAGCTCTGCTCATCCTGCAAGGCGCTTTTTAGATGGATTTGCACCATCACAGTCCCATTCCTGGGAACATGTAGGCCTGGATAAACAGGAGGAATGTGTGTGCTTAATACCTGAGGCAACCCTGAAGTCATTGCTGACAAGTGTGTTCACAAGACATGGAGAGCCCATCTGTGACTCCTGATGCCACTCTGAAGATGAGCACAAGTTACTGTGTTTGGTAGGGCTGTGGCTGTAATGCACAAGTACACAGAACTTTTGCTGTCTATAAACATGGTACAAAAGAGCTGATTCAGCCCTTGTGAAGGGGAGAGTGCCCTGCAGTCCTGGCACTGCATAACCCAAAGCAGCTCACCTGTGAGTGGAGCAGATATTAGAGCACTGGCTCACCACCGCTGCAGTCTTAGTTAGGCTATACATGTCGGGTTTGTTCTTTTTTTTTTTTTTTAATGCATTTTGAAAGACATGACAGGATGCTGCTTCAGCATTGTGTAATGAGATCATTTGGTTGCAGCTAGCAGGAGTTAAGTATAACTCTGTAAATGTCCTGCTGAACATCTACACAAACTGCTTTTCCAACCTGCAAGATTTTCTTATATTAATAGAAGGGGGTTGATGATGATTTTTTGGTTTGTTTTTTTTAGTTGGTTTTTTGGCGATTTTTTGGGCTTTTTGGTTTGGTTTTTTTTTTTATTTCTGTTTTGAACAGAAATTAAGTTGTTGCTGAAAAATGAAACAAGCTGCCATCCCTTTTTCTTTTCTGGGCTAAAGTCCAATTTTACACAGCAGTTGCAAAAAAAGCAAACGCATCACTAGATTCAGCGAGAAATATTATAACAGTATGTAATCTCTGTCAAGATAAAATTGCTTTGTGATTTACATTACAATAAATCCTGACCTTTAAGTGCTGCAAACTAAGCTAATCTGTGAAGTACTTTATTCTATCACTGAATCAACATGTGAAGCTAAAGCAAAGTGACAGTGTTTGTCCCACTGTGGTGCCACTGAAGAGCACGTAGGAAAGCAGATTATAGTGCACAGTGCCACGTGCATCGCAGCTGTGATGTTACTGAAGTGTCTACTGTGGATTAATAGAGTGACTTGCTATTGCTGCAGGAAGTAAAAGTTAATATTTTTATGAATATAGAGGATATAACATTTAAATTTACATGAATCAGGACATTTAAAATTAAGTTTAAAAATCTGGCCTGATTTTCTAACAATAATTCTTAGATAATTTCCTCATCTCTGGCTGTCCTCATTAATTGTATTTTCATTTCTCTTAAGGATAACAATTTATGTATCAGCACAGATATTGCAACCTTAATTTAAATTTGTTTGGCTTTTGTGTTCAAACCTGTGTTGTTTGAATGTAACCTTTAGTAGATGTGTCACCTCCAGCACATCATTTAGTCTTCTCTCGTTCATTTTTTTTGCAGGGAAAAGAATCCTCAGAATGAATATTTCAGTTTCTTTAATTTACCCAATGGTCACTACCAGAGAACACATAATATTCACCAGATCGTGTAAGTAGGTAATCAAGTAATTATTAAAGCAGGAGTTCTTGACACATTATCCCATAACAAAGCTCTTAATTTTATGGTGTCATGGTTTGCTTGGAGCCCTTTAGTGCAGTCTACAACTTCCTCATGAGGGGAAGAGGAGGGGCAGACACTGCTCTCTGTGGTGCCCTGTGACAGGACTCAAGTAAATGGTGTGAAGTTGTCTCATGGTAGGTCCAAGATGGATGTTAGAAAAAGGCTCTTCACCCAGAGGGCACTGGAACAGGCTCCCCAGGGAAGTGGTCACAGCAGCAAGCCTGACAGAGTTCAGGAAGCATTTGGACACTGCTTTCAGGTCCATGGTGTGATTCTTGGGATGGTGCTGTGCAGGCCCAGGAGTTGGACTTGATGTTGGCCCTATGGGTCCTTTCCAGCTGATGATATTCTGTGGTTTTCTGAAGTGTTGGTAGGAACCTGATACCATGGAAAAAGTTTATCTGGTCTTCTCCAGTCTTTGGGTCATACCACCCAGTTTCTATTTTAATTTTATTATATGTACTATTCTGAGGCCACTTACATTGTCTGATGCATGTCAATCAATATATGTCCCTTATCTTGGAGCTTTCAGTTGTCTGTGTGTCATCTGTTAAACCTTCTGAACAGGATGGATGTGTATATATTACACTATGTGTATGGTAAATTGTTATGCATACATATCATATATATTTATTACATGTATATATACACATATATGTCTATCTTTTCTGTTGGTTATATATACATGTATTTGTACATACATATATTCATATATAAAATTAAAAAATCTATTGGGATTACTCAAGCCTGCCTGTGATAATCCAAACCTGGATTTGATAATCTCAGTAAAATCAGGAAGAAAGAGAAGAGAATAGGAAACATGCTGAAGATAAAGATGGACACTGATGTGCAATATTGCAAAGAGGGATAAACAGTTAAAAGCTGGAAGGACAAGTTAAAAGTGTTGTCATGAGAGAAGGAGCTGCCAAAGCTAAATATTCTATACTGTAATCATTGGGAAGCTGTTTGACAATGTAAGATCTGCAGTTTTGCACATGCTGTGGTTCTGAACAGAAATCATTGTAGATTTTCTGACTTTCTTTTCCTTAAGACAAGTTTAGAAAGTGTCTAAATAAGTGCTTTTACAAAAAAAAAAACCAAACAACAAACAACAAACATTTTCACTTTCACTTTAATTAGGTAATACTTTTGACAGAAAGTTTTGAAATTGCTAGACTAAATCAATTTGACAATTTTTTTTAAAGTAAAATATCTCAGTTCGGCAGTGTAAACAATTTCTTTGGAAGCTTCAAGTATCTACAGCTCAAAAGTAGCTAATATCAAAATGGAACATTTAGAAGTTTTTGAAAGGGGTGAATTTGAGAAATTCCTCAGATTACAACTGCTGGTTTGTTCATATTGTTCCTTTGCTCTTGCATTTGATGGTTTCCACTGAGATTTCACAGGCTTGACTGACACATTGTTAGGGATACATTTACCTCCAGCAACCTGAAAGGAGGGTTGAAATTAGATCTTTAAGGTCCCTTCCAACGCAAATCATTGTATGGTTCTATGATTCTCTGACTGTTCCTGATAACATCCACCTCTGAGACAGCAGTGGTGATGCCATGGTAATAGGTAATATTTATACTGGATGACGTGTCAAAGAGTGACACTGGACTCTAATAGATGCTATCAAACCGTTTAGATATACTGTTCTGGATATTGCTCACNATACTGTTCTGGAAATTGCCAAAAAAAAAAAAAAAAAAAAAAAAGAAAAATAAATAAATAAATAAAAAATTCAAACAGCTGCATGCAGAAGTTCAGATATTTCAACCAGATCCTAGTGGTAATTGCTTCTTAAAGACCTCCCCTTATCTGCTCGCTGTGGGGATATCTCTGCTTTTACAGAGATGTCCCCAAGGTGTTAAAAGTCCTTTTCCCTGCCCAAGGTGAAGAAAAACGTGCAATCTTCGGTCTTCGGGTTTNATTTTTTCTTTTAAAGCTGGCAATCTCTCCCAGGGACTAAAATCCAACCCACAGGTGTTTTGGGCTTGGTGCCAGGGCTTCAGAGCCCTCTGTACCCCCTGCCCAGGTCTCTGAGTCAAGGACAAGCTCTGGGTTGCCACAGCTCACTTGGGACCAGGTCAGGATATGTGTTAGCAGTCAGTTAGGCCAACTGCAGTCATCTGACCACAAAACTGGAATGAGAAAGGATGGAATATAGTGCTGTTCCATGCTTCCAGTTGGAAGGGAGCTCCATGCATCAGAAATGCAAAGACTTAGGGAAAACCCTCTATTCTTTGGGTCTTAAATCATCAGGCATCTTCCATGGGAAAGAAAAAAAGGTAAAAGATCTTGTGATGAGAAGTTCTATTGGGTTTGCTTATTTGCCTCCCTTACCTGTTTTGTGCTCCTTCATTACTGTTCCATGATCAGTGCATCCAGTACTCCAGGTGAAAGTTCCCCACTCTAGGTTTGGCACTCATTTTCCAAGTCAGTTTATTTAGCAGTCTTCTCTTAACCCCGGTCTTCTAAACAAAATGCAAATCATCACATGAAGTGAGCTTGCAAAGTAGTTTTCTTAAAATAATATCTAACAAAGTCTCTCTGGAGAGATACTCATGCCTGTCCATTTACATGAAGATTTTACAGCAGCTTGTCCTGAGATGTTCCTTGTGTTTCTGTTCAATACATCCTTTAATATTTAATCAGGTCTTAAAACACAGGATTCTATCAAAGTACTTGGAGTTGGGAGGTTTCCCCTGCTGTTAATTTATAGTTTTCACTCTCAATTACACAGCAGCTCTACTTTTTGAAAGATCCTATATTTTTAAAAAAACACTTCTTTTAAAGCAAGAAAAAAAAAAAAGCCAAAATGTCAAACACAAAGTGTTTCTCCACATTATTTTAGATTCCTTGGTCACCTTCAAGAGCTAGCTAATGACAGCATACTGCAGACAGCTGGCCTCGTAAATTACACCATTGACTTCCTGTCTGTTCATGTGGGTATCATTCTTGGACACAACCCCCAAAGTGAGTCATTTCTTACAATAAGAGAAGAGAGTGTGGCTTTGTGAGACAGAGGAACTTTAAGTCCCTTTAAGAAGAGAGCAGGTAATCTCAGCAATCTGCTCACAGGGTTAAAAAAAAAAAGCTATCACTGGAAGGAAGAAGTTTTTTCTAGAGTTTTTTTCTTTTATTTTTTCCTACCTCCCCAAGTTGCAAATATGTTTTTGAGGTTTTTCCAGGGAAAAAAGGCTTGTCCATGCAGCCATAAGGCAGCTCATATCAGTGGTGGTTTGGGAGGGTTTAACACAGTCTGTATTGTGTGCTGGTTGTAGCTGTCCCCATGGGTGGTTTAGTGGAGTTCTATCAAAGGACTGCAAATGTCAGTGGGCTTGTGGCCACAGACCAGGCTGCTTCTGTCACAGGAAGTGTGTCATTGGCTTCAAAGGTGGACTCTAAGTGTCCTACAGGTAATGGAGAGCAAATGCCTCTTTGAGAGTAAACAAAATCGAAATAAAATCCCTGGCACATGAGAATGTGATCAGTAGGAAAGTACTAGTTTGTCTACCGAAATTCCCTGATGTTTTAGTGTCCCCAGAGGCACACTAATGATACACATATGATAAATGTTTCCCAAAGCACTGAATTTTCTATCTAGCCATTATTGTGTTTGATGATGTTGAAAGTCCAGGTCATTCCTGGAAATCGTTCTTTCCACCTGCTCCCTGTGAAGGAATCTGCTTTGTGTGATGTGTGGTGGTCCTTCCTCCCTTCTCACATTTCCAGGCTCTCTACCCCAGGAATGTCACCCTTGTCTACAGCAGACCAACAACTATGTGATGGCATTTTGGATGGATGTTTTTTGGTTTCTGTAGGCACTGGAGGGAGTTGTATTCTTGTGCATTTCATTTTGTTGTGCCCACTTGGCTCCTTCCCCCCATCCTGCTCCTGCAGGGACAGGCTGTCACCATGCTGCTGTCAGGAGATGTTCCCCGCCTTACCTCCATGTGGTCAAGTTCCCTATGAACCTCTGAAATGTTCCCCTTGTCCATTTGCTACATCTTAAAATGTAGGTGAGCTTCTGGAGTAAATTTATAGGCTTCCCATTTAGTTTTTTGCCCTTTTATTTTTGGCTGAAAGTTGCTGCAGCAGTAATAAATCTGAGATCACAGAAAGAGTCCAGTGCTGAAAAGAATAAATCTTGATATGGTTTAAGCCTTCATGAACCTGTTTCTACAGGTCTCCTCATTGATATTTGGGGATTACTAAGGATATACCACCAATTTTTACTACTGTAAGGAAGGAAAAAAAAACCGAACAAAACCAACAATGTGATCGCTCAGAAAATAATTGATGAATTATTGATGAATTATTTTAGAAACAGTATTAATATTCCTGGAATGATTGTAAATAGCATGAAATAAAGTAGTAAAACAACAACAATTTATAAATAATTGTATCTCCTATTTTATTTAGATTTATACAATATTAACTGTAAAAAGTCTAATAATGGCAAGACCTGTGGAAAAATATTTTTCAGTAGGAAATGATGTACCGAAAGTTTATTCTGAGCTGAGCTGTGTGAATGTGTTAGCCATTCAGTGTAAAACAACGCAAATACTCAGGTTGTGAAAGGTTGTTTTCTCTCTCTGCAGCTTCCTGAATGTTGCTGTAACTGGATTTTCAGATTGGTTTCTGTGGTCTGAAGCTATGCACAGCAGAAAAAATTGCAGGCATCTTTTAAGCTGAGAGAGTATTTTTAGATGTTTTGTGGGCTGTGTATCAATTATTTTATAACATAGAGTTAGCAAGGAATGTATGAAATATATTTAGTGCCTTTTGAGAATATTTTAGGAGCATTGATTATGACATATGGAATATAATTTACAGAGATTAAGCTACATCATTATAAAATTCTATATTGAGTAAACACCACACACAAAAAAAAAAAGTCAACAAAAAAACCTGTGAACAAAATTGTTTGAACCCTACCCTGAGGTATCCACCTTTGAAAAGAGTGGAAGCTTTCACTAAGCTGAAAAGAAAGCTTTTGGAGGATTACACAACCTGTGATTTTTCTATAAATTATTGTTGTATCAGTGGCTATGTTATTGGCAGTTGCATTGCATTACTAGCTGACTGTTCCTCTAGCCTTAAAATATCTTTCAGACATGTACCAGTTTCCTTGGCTCACCCCATCTTCTCTAGCTTCTAAAAAAGGACGTAGGAGAAGGACTGTTGTCTGGGGGTTTTACCCATTTTTTTCCTTACAGAAAAAGGTGAAATGTTTCATAAATATGAGGTTCTACAATTCATTTTGATTAAAAAAAAAAAAAAAAAAAACCAAAAAAGAATTAAAATATATTTTTCTTAATATGAATAACTGAGGTAATAAACCCAGGTGTTGATGTTTTCCGAAACATCATTGCAGCTAGTGGGTTGAGAGGAGGGAATTGCCAGCTTTCCGTTTTATTGGTGACTGGGTGCATTGTTTGCATAAGGGTAGCTATAGCTTTATAATGGAAACAATTAAAAAAAAATAAATATTATCCCTACTCACAAAGAATAGTTGGACAAACTGAGAATGGAAAAACCTTCACATATCGGCCTTGACAGAAGTGCCAGCATGGGAAGCACAGGTGAGGTCTGTGAGGACGGTGACCTGTGTGGGCTCTGTGAAGACAGAAAATGCAGCTGCATGTCT
This sequence comes from Polioptila caerulea, assembly GCA_013397295.1. Lineage (NCBI taxonomy): Eukaryota > Metazoa > Chordata > Aves > Passeriformes > Certhiidae > Polioptila > Polioptila caerulea. The sequence continues at coordinate 196,739 of VYXF01011039.1, forward strand.
CAAAACACTGTTAAAGAGAGAAGTTCCCATAGGATAATCTGCCACAACTTGAGACAAACAAGTTGAAGAACTTGAGACAAGCACAAATGGCAAAACAGGAAGGCTTGAATGCCAGGTCTAACAAAGGTGAACATTTGGAATTAGCACCCTGGACAAAATTTTACTGTGCAAACTATGGGAACATAAAATAAGACCTATCAGTACAAAAATTCACATGGCAAACTGTGAGAAAGGAAATAACCAGTTACACAGATGCCAGCAAAAGCTATGGGAATGGCTTTTTTACCTCATGGATACTGGGGACTTGGCTATATAAAAGAGGTGCCTCCAGAAGAACTACTCCGGGACCCCTACCACTGAAGACTAAGGAGGATGAAGAAGGACCAGTGGGCTGCCATGGGAATTCATAGGTGGTGATATCTTTCTACCTAATCTCTCTCATTCTCCTTCTGTGCCCCTACTTTTCTCCTGTTTCATTCTGTGTCTCTACCTCACATTTACTGTTATACATAATGTATTAATATGTATTATATATACATATATGTATTATTGACTGCTGTATGTGGTCTTGTTTGCAGCTTAATGCAGGCAGAGGCATCTCTATAATCATCTCATAACAAACATACAAAATATTCAGGAGGTGGTTTCCACAATGATCTCTCCACATGCTCAGTCCCGCTCTATTCAGTATTAAATTTGGATATCTGATGGGCAACAGAATCCAAACTATGGACCCAACAGAATACCCTGAATATGAGTTCTTATCTGGCACTAAATCAACCTTGTTGCTTTTTTCTCAAAAATAAAAAAATAAATATAATTTTGAGTTTATTATAATGATTTAATTTTGAAAGCAGTCTGAAAAGGTCATCAATTTAGTGTTTTTTTCCCCTTTTAAATAAATATGAAGGCCAGTGAGCTTCCCAGGCAGAAGAACTTCTTTGCCCACCCCCTTTTTGTGTAATTTTCACTGGGAGGCCATGGTGATACACCCAGAAGGATTTCCTGGCTTTCTGAAGCTTGGTCATCCTTTTTTGGCAAGAAGTGTAGTGGAGAGGCTCAATGGTGTTGTAAATAATAATTCTACCTATAGAAACCATAACCAAATTTACATCTGTGCTTGCAGATTTAGTGCCTGACTGTATAAGTGTCTATTTGCAGACACCATTGGCCCTTTCACTGCGCTTATGCAAACCCTGGTCAGATACTCGTTTTGCAGTCACCACTCAGACAATGAAGGTCTAGTAAAAAGGAATGTCTCTGAACTGAAAATTTTCCACCCAGATCTCGGGAGATTTCTAGTAGTGACTGCTTCTGGTTGGAAACAACTATTCTTAGATACTTTTAACATTTCTGCTTTCAAAATGAGCCATAATGTTTTAACTGCTAAAACAAAATAAAACAAAAAAAAACCTCATAAAAATGTAGCTATTCTGTCACACCTTACAAAAAGGTAGCTACTCTGTCAAATCTCACTGAGTTTCCAGAATGTTATTTCTTTTACCCAAAGCAACTGACCTATCCCTTTTGATAACCATTGGGGAAGCTGAAAATATCTACTAAAAAGTTACTTCCTTATCCTAAAATGTTGCATCTCCTCTATTAACACCACAGCTAAAAGCAGTCAGGTCTGCCCTCAAGGCAGAACTTGGTTCAACTTTGCCAGACTCTTGTGCTGCTGCCAAGCAATCCCAACACAGTCCTGTGTTCTGGGCTGAACCTACAGGGACCTCTATACAGCTAGCAACTGTTTAGGGACTGAGCTCTTTGAATCCTGAGGCCAAAACTAAACTGAGAAATGTTTTACAAAAATATATTTAATTCTGTGAGGACTCAGACGCCATAATAAGATCATATTATAGAGGTCACATACAAATCACAGGAAGCTGTCTGATCTTGTTCTTGTCCTCCTACATAAAAAAAGCAATTATGTCCTCTGCTTGCATATCACAAGGCTAGATTTCTCTGATTGAATTGAAGTTGCATAAAATTTCTCACTGACTTCTGTACTGGGTCAGGCTTCAGTGAAAATTGTAATTTGATGGATTCCTCCATAATCTGTGCAGATCATCACAAACAGCAGCCAAACGCTTTCCTCTTCTTTGAAAAAAATTATTTTTATTTAATTATAATAAATACAAATTACTTATTTTCAAATGAAACACAGTTAAGCTGTGAGACACATTTTCTTCTATTTTGGCATAGAGAAGCATTAATACATACTTTGTTTTCCAGTGGCCTAGAATTAATTGCTAAAGGATCAGTAGCAAGGGAATAAAAATGCAGAGCAATTACTGTAGATTCCTACTTACTATTACCCCCACCTGGCACTCAGATTCAGCTGATGCTGTGCAGAAGACACGACCGAAATACACACAAGCATCAGATGAATTTGCCTAAAAGTAGTTTATACAATCAAGGAGGAGTGAAGAACACTGAATAAAGAGTACATAAAGCCCAGCATTAGACAAAGACATTTGCTCAAGTGTGTGCCAGTCCAGCAGGACAGTTGACCTGACCTCAGAGATGGTAAAATTTACGTTTAAATGCTTAAATCCTGGTTCTTGAATAATTTAGTTTTTCGTATTTTGTCCTCACACTTCTTGAGGATGCTCCAGAGTGAAGATAAAGAAGAGCAAGGAGCCTGGCCTGAAGGATTTAAGCAGACAAGGGATATGCAGCTGCTGGAAAGAGAGCATTAGCACAGAATAATGGGCAGCTTGCAGAGAGGACAAAGCTCTCTGGGGAGAGTTTAGAGCTTCTTTGATTTCCTAAAGAGCCTACAGGAGAACAATTCTTGTTGTTCAGGTGGGGAGACACTGGCGTAGATTGCCCAGAGAAACTGTGGTTGTCCCATCCCTAGAAGTGTTCAGGGCCAGCCTGGATGGGGCTTTGAGCAACCTGATGAAATGGAAGATGTCCCTGTCCATGGAAGTAGTGTTGGATTTAGAGAACCTTTCTGGTTAATTTGCAAACCAAACCATTTTATTATTCTATATACATTTCTTCTAAAAACCAGACTTTTACAACAGGACATTTTAAAATAGGTTTAGTTAACTACACTTGGATCTTCCCAGTAATCTGTCTCTAGCAGAATATCATACAGGCAACAGTAGTAAGGACACTTGTCTCCAAACCAGCTTGGTAAGTTTGGGTTTGCTTCCTTAGAAAAGTTATCACTACTTATTATTACTTCTACTGAATCCTCAGCTAACCTGGCATTATTTCTGTATGTGGTGTCAGCTTTTCTTCTTTACAGCAGGAATCGGGGCCTTGTTATGAAGCCAAGAGCAGAGAAATTTGGACCACCCTTTCCTCATCTTTATACCTTCACATTTTTTTAAGACTTTACTGAGTAGCTAGACAGGTGAGAGAACGTGAACTTATTAGTTAGCTGCAGGAAAAGTGTGTCTATCAACCCTCACAGATTCACTCCAGGTTAAGAGCACGTGTTTAGGTAAAAAATGAAAATAAATATAGGAATTCAGGAACTTAGAGGATTTTTCCCTATCTAGATGACTCGATCATCGTATTTTCTTTTGTTGGAAACTTAAAATAGTGAAAATTGAATGGTGACCTTAACTGAAGATTCAGAATTTAGGAGATGATCCAGTGTTTCTTCTATGTTTAACAGTTGAACTGAAGAATTGCCCTATTTCTGCCACTGGTGTACTCTTGACATATATTTCCATCACTATAGTATTGCAGATGTTAGTGGAAATGTGTAGACTTTGGTAGGCTTTAAAATCCATCTTCAGGAGAAGCAGTTCTGAACACAAAAGCTTTAACACGAAGGCAGATTTGTGACTTGGAGCAAGCAGGAGGTAATAAGAGATTTGTCATGCACTAAGTATGATGATTTATTTAGCTGCTTAGTGTAGTGGTTGGATTCATTGATCTCGAGTTAGATACATTATAGATAAAATGACAAGCATACAACAATGCTGAAAAAGATAAATATCATTTTTTATCATGAAGATCTATGAGAGAGTTAGTTCCACAAATATTCACTTATTGAGATGCTAGATACAGTCACTGTCATAAAAGACTTAGTTAGGACATGACAATATCTCTTGTTGAGACAGAATGGGTACAGCTGTCTTGTCAGTGCTTTCTTGGGGCTACATATGGAACAATTTTTCTGTCTATTCCATGTGGCACATTAGCTATGCTAAATTAAAATACAATTACAATCTTAAATGTATTGAAATGTTGAGAAGGGAGCATTGCTTCTGCCTTAGTTATTATTTTGGTCATTAAGAGATAAGGATCAGTAGCTGAAGTTAAACAGTGTACTTGTGAGAAAAGATAAATTTATTTGCCAGCACATAAATCTAACATTCAAATTCTTTCTGAAGTTTGGGTTTCTGGGTAGTAGCAGCATCAACAGAGACCTTAGGGTTAGGAGCTCCTCTTAGTGTGGTAAGCAGCTGGATTACACAATTTCACCTCAAGCAATGTTAGCTGCTAGGACAACTTCCATGTAAATTGCAGGCTTCCAGGTGTGACATCGGGTAAAGTGGCAGCAGTGGTGCTGTGCCCATGCCCAGCTGTGCTTCTCCAGCTTGTGGTGCTGCAGGGTGAGACCTCTCAGTGCATGGTACACTCCACAGCTGGGCACAGGAGCTCAGACACATCTTGGAGCATTTTTCCCAGCCAACACAGCTGCTCCAGGGTGCCCACGGCCAGCAGAGACCTGTGGCATCTGCTGCTGTGCTGGTGTTGTGCTCTGCACAGCTCTTAAGGCTCTCGTATCTCAAGCCAGGGAGTTAAATTTTGCAACAAAGTGGACAAACATTTCCCTTTCTCAAACAAGCCCAATATTGAGAGTACTGCTGCATTCCATGGCACAATACTTGTAGCATGTCCCTTGCAGCTCTGTCCTCATTATTCAACATATCCCAATTAAGCCCAGCTCAGGCAGGTTCATTTAAGGTCCAGACCAAATATTGCACTACCTGTTGAAGTCACAGCCAGCTTCTTGGCTCCTGGTCTGGAAATTATAGGATGAGGGGCACTTTCCTCTCCAAAAATATCAGTACAAAGAGCAAACTCTGTGTTGCGTGTTACTTATCATGTTATTATCCCAGGCTGCATGCATGCCTGGGAGCTCTACTTGTGTGGTTTTGGAAGCAAACATGGGGAAAAAATGTGGAAAAAGGCAAGGTTACTGTTTCCCTGACTGAAAGATGGAAAAAACCCCAGTTCCACCAGTGCCAAAACCATCTGGATATATTGAAAAAACATAAAGAAAACAGTAAGGGCTTTTCTCTGTGGTTGCCACCAGAAAGGTGTGCAATAAAAGGGTTGCGTTGTTCTAACATGACTTGGTTTGGAAGTACTTCACCTTATAAGAACTTTTTTTAATGCAAGACAGCAGCTACTATCAGCAGAGCCATCATTTGAGAACCTACTACATGAAAATTAACATTGCACATGACACAGATCTACATCAATAAGACAGAGAGAAGGCAGAAACACAAAGAAATTATAAATTGTCTGCTGTTTGCTGAGCCAATTTACCACTTTTAGGGATCTCACTACTAGCTCCTATTTAGAACAAAATTCTGTGAGAGGAAAGGGGAATAAATAAAACAAGTAGAAAAAAAAAAAGAAAAAAAGAACTTGTCAGACTACTAAGTGCACAATTAAGAACTCTGATACTGAGGTTATGATAGACATGAAAGAAGTTACCAAAAGTGTAATTTTGTAAAAATTAAAAGCTTGCTTTATGTGGTAAATACCAAAAGACTTGCTTCACATGTTAAAAAAACACCAAAACCAAACAACAAACCCAAACAAAACCAAAAAATTGCATGCATTGCATCCTTTTCCAAGGGTTTGAAGTACCAGTAAAGGAAGAAGAGCTTACAGGTACTGAGGAATTGTGTCCAGGAAGAATGGGCTCTTAAGAACATTTATGAATCTCAATTGTATATGAACCGAATGAATGGTTAAAAACATATTGTGGAATATTTTGAGGTTTTTCTAAACAATGGAAAATAAAAAAATATTGCATTTTTTGTTATGAGGTTAATGATATGGCTTCATGACCATATGTGCTTTACAAGGGTGAGAGTGCCTGAGAGGTTAAAGATGTCCGTGAGAATAGAGAATATAGTGATATAGAAAGTGATATAGAAAGCACTGCTGAAAAATCCTCTAGTGAATCGTGAGCAAAATTTCCTTTCACCTCTGTTAAGAATGAAAAGGGAGGAGTTTTTACTACCTACTGGGGGGAATTTTTCAAGAAATAGATGCCAGATATTCTTCATTGCTTGGTGTATCATCAAAATTATGCTTTGTGTCTCTGAGGGAAAAGAGCTCACAGTCCTTAAATTGGTTTTCAAGATGGGGTTTGTCAAGCATCTTCAGCATGCTGCTGAAGTGGGTACCAAAAGAAATCCTATCCCATTTCTGTGGTTAGAAATGGGGATCTTGATCTTTGGCTGCTCTGGAGCTCTTTACTGCTTCCCACGGCCCCCCCCC
>VYXF01011039.1:213082-228616 GCA_013397295.1 Polioptila caerulea
TTCTTGGTTAAGTACAAAATACTCTCTGTTGATGGTTAAATATCAAGCGCACTTGGAATACTGTGGAATTGGTTGCAGAGAGTAGGTGCTATATTTCAAACCAAGGCCTCTTGTCCAATGCTGCATTCTAATGAAGGAAAGTTATTTCTAGCAAGAAATACCACCTGTGCCCTGTTCCCTCTAACTGGACTTTTCAGAGTTACTCACAAAACAAAATTTCATCTCTCCACAGAATTCACAGTAAGTGTCATTTAGCTAACAAACTAAACCCTCAACACTTCTGTTTCGGGTAGTGGGAGGAGAAGGGTGACTAATTAATTTCCAGGCTCCTCTGATCCCATGGCTATCATTTAAACTTTAGGGTCCTGCTGGCACCAACAGGTAGATCAGGCAATCCATGGCACCACACAGTTGGCTCTGGTCTTATCCTGGGCAGAGGGGAGGGAAAGAAACAACTGAGAGACAGAAGCATCTGAGGGCTACTGAAATATTTCTTTGCTAGATAGGGACCTTTAACTGTCTCAGCCCTGGTTAAGACTGTGACTCTGTATGTGCTGTGTTTGGTACGCTTGTGTTAAGCTCTGCTCTGTTGCTTAAAATGGGAATTTCAGTCGCAAAGGGGAAAGGAAACTTGAGGGGTGGTTGCTGTGCTCTTCCAACTCAAGGGGCTATGAAGACATGGGTCTCCTTGTTTTTGTCCCTTTCCTCTCATCAATTCCCCAGAGCAGGCTCTATGGCTAAAGGTTTGCCTTTCTGTGTCTAAAATAACTGTAGGTCCAGTCTTGGGTGTTGCTCCAGATTTTTGACATTTCCCTTGGCTGAAACCTATGGCTTCGAAAGAATCCTGACGTCTGCACACCCAGACACACCCTTTGCGGGCATCACATTTTGACATTTTCTCTGCCCTCTCATTCTCAAAATCCTTTCTTGTGCTTCCAACAGCTCAGATCAAAGTTGTGTGGACATTCAGGTCAGGTTTGGACAAGGTTAATGAAGATGTTAGGGTGTGATGCTAGGGTATGAAGTTCAACTGCCTCTTTTGGGAGGCTCACGCAGTTTTTAGGATCTCACCCTGGATATCTACCTGGAAAGCTTTTGGAGGGCGCGGAAGCTGTGGTCAGACAAGCATCCTAATCTATTTGTGGGATTTGGAAACCATAGCTTTAAGCCAGTTTATAGTGATTTGTAATCTTAATTTGATGACATGCTGATTCTTTTTTTCCTTATGTGGATAGGGCAAAGCACTTCTGACATGCTTTTATAGTTCACTGGCAGGTCAGGTCACCTGGCAAGCATCATGATTATCAAAACATCAAGAGGCTAAGAGGAATATGATCCTCCTCACAGGGATGGGAAAGACATGTCATTCCCTTATTTTCTGGCTTTTTTTTTGCTTTTGGGTTGATTTTCTTTTATTTTTTTTCAGTTGGGACATACCGTAGCCTACATGGGAGGTGGCCTGGCACAGATGATGAATAAGGGTGACAAATGGCTTTCCTTTTATTTAGAGTTGTGAAATATGCTGGGAGATGTTGCAAACCTTATTAAGGGTCTTATTATTGTACTACCTAATGACTGGTGTATATAAAAAATGTTATTTCATTTTCAGAGACATTCAAATGTTCAAGAGCATCTGATGGGTTTTGCTTTTGGACATGCAACTGGTAGCTAATTCCCCTGCCTCCAAAAATCAGATTGCTTCAAAATTTTTCAGAGTTTGTACAGCTAAACCCTAGTGTTTTTGAAAATACCAGCTATTTTTTACCAGTTAGGTATTGTGGCTCCTGCAGTTCAAAACTAGGATTTTTGTTCCTCAGAAAAAGTACTAGCAATTAACTTGAAGTATATTTTTTTCTGGTAAAAGAAACCCACACTAGATGTGACAGCCAGGTGGACAGAAAAAACATGTAAACTCAGGGCCAGAAAAAGATATAGTTAGAGGTCCAAGAGGAAGCAAAAATATGCAGTAGAGTTCACTGAGGTTGGAAAGATATAGCAGTGTGTCAGAGCTGCACACACAAGGCACTGAGGGTAAGCACCACTGGGGTGTATTTCAGTTTTCAGACGCTGTAATTGCAAGCTTGGTCTCAGTATTATGAAGGAGTGCTATGGGCGGGTTGTTCCCCACATAAAAATATGAACGTTTTACTTCTCCACTTTTTATAGATAAACAAAGCAATAGCTTAAGATGTGTTATTCCCTGTTAAGACTTTTCATGTCTTTCTTACATGTCTAAGTTATTCTACATGTAAAGGCTGTGGTTGTGCATAGGGAACGACAGAGGAAGCCATCATGCTCATGCGTAGTAATATAGCATTACTTTATTTCTGCTGTCGTGTCTCTTCTAAGCATCATAAAATACAACCAGTGGCTAATATGGCAGACAAGACAGGGGAATAACAAAGAAGAAGCCCTGAAATAACAGAATTTTCTTTTTTCTCAGTGGCAGTGCCATTCACCCAGAAGGGGGAGATCTCAGCCTGCATGCTGCAACAGCCAGCACCTAGCCAGTATTTCAGTTCCAGCTCAGAATTTGTCTGACAGAGAGATTTCGACACAAACCATGCAATTTGGTGCTGGAGCACACTGGACCTCATCTGCTTAAAAAGATGCGCACATATAGTCATCACACTTCATAATTTAATAAACTGCTAAAAAATTGCTCACGTTTTCATTTTAGCAACTTAGGTCCCGCAACTAAACTCACAATGCTACAAAGACATTTGAATTTTTCACTAATATGTCATAAGCACTGCACCCATTGCAAATTAATGAGTCTCTGAATAGCACTGTGCATTTGTCATTTGAATTTATGCTAATGCACTGAGATCTCCTGATGATGTTGATAGTCCACAGCAGCTGCTCAAACTATAGAATATACATGCATATTCCTTCACATTTTATTCATCTTTCCTTGGATTTCCTTGATCTATCATTTGGACTGCAGTCCTGCAGCTGGTTATTGATAGGGCTGCTAATTCTCTTTGAGTTTACACTAAAGGCTTGACCCCCAACCCTGAGCAGAAGTAATGGACCAGTGTTGAGAGAATTATGTACATCACATAGCAGCAACCTCAGACCAGTGGGTCAAAAGGAGTTCATTGAGGACCAATGGTATTTACAAAGAGTGTTGGCATGGTAACTGGTAACTGTTCCCCCCCGCCTCCACACACAATAAATTGCACCAAGTATAATTTATTTCAATAAGTCAGTCTGAGGCTCGTACAAATGATATGTCATTATAGATGGTATCTACTCTTTTCTGCACATAGAGAGGACTAAAGGCCTGTCATGCACCCTTCCTACCCAGAAGAGAGTATGCAATAGCCATCGTATGGGAGTGACTGCAAAATGCTGACCAAGGGCAAGATGAGAACCTTTCCATCCAGAGTTCAGGCAGTGCCATTGCGTAATGAAGAACAGCGTCAGACTGAATTTATCTGGGGTCCTAACAAAGAAACAAAGGAAAGAACTACTAGGGAAACTAGTAATAAAAGTTTCAAAACATTTATATGTGAGCTGTTGTGTATAGGAATTTTGAATATTCCAGAGTAGACTGCAGTCTTTACCAACTTTAGCTTTAAACATGACAATTATAGTGCTGCTAATATACGCAGGAAACAATTATTTGAGCTGCCTAATCATTTTCAAATGACTCAGAAAAAATCAAGCACAAAGAAATAAGTAGCACAGATAGAGAAAGTACAGCTTGTTAAGAATCACTCCACTTTTTTGTTCTTTTCCAGGTTTCACAGGGACCGGGAGGCTTAGCAGTTTGATTTTGAAACATCTGGGAGCAGTGATGCCATGCAATATAGTGTGGCCTTTTGTTTGCAGCAGGTTCTTTTAGAGGGAACGAAGCTGTGTCACATAAGGGAACTTGACTGAATTATCTGATAAATGTCAAAATTAGACAGATGCATTCTGCAGTCTTGTAAATACTGTCAGGAAAGGGTTTAAAAAAATTAACCAGTTCATCTCTATTATCTCAGAGAAGCCCTGGAGCTGAACAATGGCATATACAAAGGGAAAAGAGAGCAGACTGATTCCACAATCTCAAAGCAGCTCTGAGCAGAACTCTCAGGAATGCTGCTTAATATATATAAATGTGTGTGTGTGTGTATTTATGTGTGTGTGTGTGTGTGTGTGTGTGTGTGTATGTGTGTGTGTGTGTCTAAGTGTCTAACATTCTAGCACCATTCCTAGGGTTAAAGGACTGCTTCAGATAAGTGTGTTTCAGCAAGAAGCAGCAAATAGCTACTTTCCCATAGCACTGTAGTTTTCCCATCAAGAAGGGTAAAGACATTTTCACTGTTCTCAAAAAACTTTGAAATGTAAACTTGTTCGATTGATGGCTCCTTCTGGTCCTGGCAGCCTTTTTGATAGCTGGTGCTCTTTCTGGAATACTTGTTAAAAATGTCTCTGTAGCAAAGATGTTGTGTTTTTTGTTGGTGTCTTTTTTTTTTTTTTCCTCCATGTAATTTTTTTTTAAAGTCAGTGCATGGAAGAGCAGAGATGTAGGCTCATATCTTCGATAGAGCAGACTGGCAGGTGAACACCTACTCTTATTGCCCTTTTACATGATAATAATTTACAAGTTTAGACTGCTTGGGAGCAGATTTCTTCATTTTAAATTTTCAATCCTTTTTGAACACTACTCCTGCTCAGGAAAAGTGATCATGGCATTGCAGACTGCTCCAGAGGCTGTGAGTGTGTCAGGGTTGGAGGCAGTTACATGCACCACTGTCATGCACTGTTTAAGACCAGTGCATTCTGCAGCTATTAATGCCTCCCTGCATGGAGATTGACCAAATTTTGCAACTCGATGTGACCCCCACCTGAAAGATAGTATCCCATGTTCTCCTCTCCACCAGTGTCCATACCAGCCTAAATTCTGACCTTTACCGGCACAGAAGCCCTTGTTCTGATTTGATGGGTGCCTGTCTGTTTGAGGCAGCCCAGCTTTCAGAACAACTGTGCTTACATACTTGTTTGTCAAGCTCGCATGGCTCTTAGTTTTGGAAACATTTTGCTTTGTGCATGTAAATCGTTTCCTGGAGATATAAGTCACATATGCTTGTTTCTCATCTCTCATGCTACCTCCTCTGACCCTGCTAGCTCCATCAATGAAGCATAATTGTAAAAGAAATCTTCGAGTTGAAATAACAAGCAGTGTCAAGGGGGTTTCTGCACTAATACCTTGATGCTCACCACCACTTACAGATACAGAGAGGGTTAAACTTGCTCAGCTTATTCCATTCCACTTTCTTTCATTGTACTCAGAGTAGCTATTAAGTAGTCACCATTATTTTAAAAGATTATTCTGCTGTACAATAGCAGGGATTGTTTACCACAACAAAACCCAAGAATCTGCAAGTGCCTCCCAACATGTCTCATGGACTTGCCCCTCATTCTCCTTGCACTAGTCTCACTAGAGTCCCTTTTTTGTTTCTTTGAAAGGACTTGTGCAAACTCATATTGTAGGTAGTGAATAATTCAGCCTGCTGGCAGATAAAGAAATGGCAGAGGAAGAGGTTGGCATGATCCACACGGGCTATAATGTCCTTATAAAGAAAGGCAGCTAATCCTGATAATATGCTATGCTAGCCATGTCTGTTGGTAAAATATACAGTCCTCAGTAGTCTCTCAAGGTCAGAGGAGACTGTGTTTCTCAAAAATGGCAACAAGTTTTTCTAGGCAGTTGTAGTCTTATATGTTAAAAACCTTTGCAAGGTTTTTATCAGTGTGGCTCTTAAGTGAGAGACTATTTGATTTTACTTTGGTTCTATTTTAGCTACAACAATCAGTTCTCTGAACAGCTTTCTAATGTTTCAGATTTCTATAAAAATAGCTTTTTCTTTTTCAAATGGCTGTCTTAAAGAAACGTGTGCAGGACTGAGGTGGTAACGCAGATGAAATTCAGGTGTTAAAGTTAGAATTCTACAGGGAAAAGGTGAATTTGAGTCAAAATCTGAGCATTCCAGACCCCATATACTCAGTGTCATTGGATATCTGAGGAATTTGGAGTTGGATTCTTAGATAATGTGGGTCACTCTAGCCTTGTTGATATCAAGGGGTTGATCCTTAAGGATCATCAGTCTCTCTGTGAGATTTCCTTATGGTTCCAAAATAGGATGCTGCCTGCCGATCATTACCATCCCCAAATACCCAGCTTGGATTTGATATCACACCATAGAAGTGCTACAGAAGTCTTGAAAGTATCCCAGATTTGAAGAATTCAAATATATTTTAAAAACCTCATTTATTAATTCTATTGTTTCTTGTGCATGTTAAAAAAAAAAAGCCACATTCAAACCTCACTCCAGGTAACAGATTAGAGTTTTTTTCCAGCCTTTTTCTCTTTATTTCAGGAATACCTGCTGCCTTGCTAGCATAATACAGGCAGATAGAGTTCAGGGCCAAGCTGGGGATGCCACTCAGCATCAGGAATGGGGAATGTGGTCTGTAGGATGAGGCAGGTGGGAGAATTTCATCCCTGCTCTCTTCAGCTCTAGGGGTTTTTAGCAAAACACTCTCCACTGAAGAACAGTCTGAGAGCTAGGTCAAGCACACAGAAGATCTTGAAAGTGTAAATTCTTTCCTTTTAGTAGTTGTTGGGAGCTGGCAATTGAAAGTGGTACTGTGTGCGGTATAACTTCTGTACAGAGTGCCAGGGACATCTAAAAGGCACGGTAATGAATGCTTTCTGTTGTTCCCAGTGTTACAATGTATTTCTCTACATTTTGGAAATAAGAACATAGCCAGAGAATAGCATTTAAATATCTGTATCGACAAAGCAAACTCATCCCAAATTGACTGGCCCCTAGTCCTGAACACTAGAGGAATCCTTAGATGGCAAAATCTGCAGTCTAGATGGCCCCAAACAAAACCTGGTGCTCCAAACTGTAGACATATCTCTGTTCAAAATAATTTTTTTTCAAAGCCATATATTTAATTTTATACATGCAGCATGTCCAGATGCTGCTTGTGTTTTTGAAAACAGATTCTTACTTTTAAAATTCCATATGTGGAATTAATGTTTATTATTGTATCAAATTGTGTAGATTTTTTAACTCAGAGGGAAAGATAAGGTTTCACAAGAGACTTGAAATTTTTGTATGTTAATCTTCTCTGGACCTATTTCTCAGCAAAGCTCAATAGCTGCAGTGGAAGAGGAGCAGTACCACCAGCATCACTTTCCTTCTTCTGGTCCCATGGTGCTGACATTACCCTGTGAATGGTATGCTTGATCAACAGTTCTAATGATTCAAGTGCTGTCTCTGGGGATTTGTCCTTTCTCCTTCTCAGTCCTTCCCTAACATGTTTCCCATGTGCTGTGTAGAGGCTCTCAGGAACTTGCCTGCTTAGCAGACTTGAAATCTCAGCACCAGGCAGTCCGCCCGCCAGAGTAATCAGTCTTTATAACTCTTTTTGCTTTGTAAGGCAGAGGAATCACTCAATTTGCCTTATACCTCTGTATTTACCTACAGATGAAATGCTGTGATTCCATTATGTACTGGAGTATAGGTGTACGTGTGTGGGAATGAATCAAGAGTCCTTTTCTAGTACAAGTTCCATAGATTTCATGCTCTTTTTTACCCCTATAACCAGAATCATAGGTTGCAAAGATTCTGCTTTTCTCAGAGGGACTCATGGTCAAACTGAAAAGAAAAAAGATGGTAAAAAAAAAAAATCATCACACCATACTTCTTAGTAAGTTCTTTTTTCTCTTTCAACTAGCCAACATAAAAACCCTTTCTCCTGGCTTGTACAATCTTTTAAAGTACTAACAAGTGTTCTGTGGTTTCTAAGAGATTCTTTTTTTTTTCTTTCATAGCTCCAGGGTTACCACCCTAGTAGGTGTGGAAAATCTTTGTTCACTTCATTATAAGACACTTTTGTGTACCATCTAACTGGATTTGGCCAGCAAAGAGCAGATATGTCACACGCTGAATGCTTTTTTCCTCATCCCTAACATCCTAGGATATTGCAGACTTTCATGTTCTAATGGAGGTTTCTTTTAGCAGTGACCAATGTTTCCTCTACTCTCTAATGCACCTACAAGTTTCTGACCTGTTATAATTTCCCCACCTGCAGTGCAGTTTCTGCCAGTGTTCCTGTTGAGTACTGAGAAAATTAGTATCTTACCTAGAAAATTTATATGCCAGAGAAAGTTACCTTGTGTACAATAAAATCTTGAGTCTCCTCTATTATATCTGTGTGAGAACTGCAGTGAAAATCAGGGGGAAAAGGACAATTCATACAATGGATTTCAGCACAGACATTTTAGCAAGCCTTTACTGACTGTCACCAGGCAGTATCTTGGGTCTGCCAGTGGGACATATAGATAAGAAGCACTCTAGGCTCGTGAAAATGAATTTATTCTCTGAAAAAAATGCATATACTATTTGTGTGTGACAGAAGAAAAATGCCCGAGTGAATTTCAAACACACATTTACTCAGTAATGTATTCTTATTACCCAGTTCAGTATCTGGGCTATTTTCAGAAATTGAAAGCACTGCTTCTCTTTCAAAGCTAGCCACTTCCTTTTTGACTGTCTTCCCACTCTGAACATAAAACAGGTGCATCAGCAATATTTGGCAAGTACATACCAAAAGAACTTCTATCTTTAATATCCAGCATTTCATGTTGTTTGCCTTATCTCAGTCATCAACACTGATTCAAAGCAATTGAGTATCACAGCACTGACTACAAGCCAAGTTAGAAAAGAGTTGGCAGGGGTTACAGCTGTGGGAGGACCTGCAGGAGGAGGTAATAACTGCTTCTGTGAGCCAAGGGATGCCAGTTATAATACTTCCTTCATATTTCTCATTTGTTAAAACAGATTTCTTTGTTCTTTTATGAAAGGTGACTGGACTGATTAAGATTTCCAGATGCAAACAGACAACTCATCTCATATCCCTGGCAAGGAAAATAAAATGGAACACACTTCACAGAGAAAAGATGAATCCAAATGTATTTGGCAGGGTCATAAACAGTTGAAAACTAGGTCTTACATTGCAGAGGCTTAGGGATCATTAGCCTGATGGTATCTTCAGATGATGTAGTCCTCTACAGATTATTTTTAAGTGTCAAAGTACCCATGCTTTACATTATATTAGACAACAAAGGCGAGTAAGTGTTATATTTAGAAAATGCAGTCTTTTAAGTGTTATTTAGAAAAATCCTCCCCCCAGATTTCAGATAGGAGCAAGATGAAGAAGGAACTGTCAGGAGTTAAACTTTGGAAAAAAATATCGACTGCTGGGCCCTTGGGGCTCTGGGGTAAAGGATCACAGGTTGGTGACTTGCAGTTTTGTGGGCTGCAGGCAAAGCAAAATAATTTGTGAAGAAGTATAAAAGTTCTGAAGTGATGCCTCCTTCCCTTACCATGTCATGGACTGAATGCTGACCCCTGTGACAACTGTTCAGTTTTGCTTTCCTTTTCCCTCTTATGATCCCTTTCCCTTCCCTGTTTTTGATCAGAAGAAAAAATCCTAACCAGACTGGTGTGCTGTAAGTATACTATACTAATAAAATAAAATTAATCTAATCTAATAAATATAACTAACTGCACTTAAAATGCCAGCTATCTGTGATATACAAAACAGTTATGTTTGGAGATGAGTAAATTCTACTAATTTTTTTCCTAAAAAGCCCAAATCACTGAAAATAAATAAGAATTAGAGACTCTCTGTGTCATTCCCATCATAGAGAAAACTTCAGAGTAATTCTGCACTCATCTTCTCACTCCTAAATTAGATGTCTTGAAAACAGGGAGCTAGAAGAGGCATAAAATTGTTAGCACATCAGGAGATATCTATGTAATTTAGGATATAGAACTAAAAATTGATTTGGTTGAATATCTTGATGTCCTTTGGTACCTATCTACACAGGTAGATGCAAAATGAAGACAGACTCATGGACTTACAGGTCACCTTTGATGTCCTGCTCCTATCTTGGTGGTGTCCCTGTGAAGGTGTCCACACTATTCCACTCTGAATTAGGCTGCCTATGATGTTTCTTGTCATCCACAGATACCAACTTAACAACACAAGTTGTTGTGCTTCAAAATGGTTTTCAAATTGCCAAGAGAAGGCTACAAATGAAGACATTTTTGGACACATGTTGGTTTGCACAATGGAAACCATTCCATTCTCTTCAGTTTTCAGTGCAAGATGTTGGGGACATGAGCATAAATTCTGGTTTTGATGTTGGGCCCCTCATGACAGTAAAGACATTGACATGCTTGAGCAAGTCCAGAGAAGGGCAACAGAGCTGGGCAAGGGTCTGGAGAATAAGTCTGATGAGGAACAGCTGAGGGAGCTGCACATGTTCAGCCTGGGGAAAAAGCAGCTCAGGAGAAACCTTCTCACTCTCTACAACTACCTGAAAGGAGGCTGTGGCCAGGTGGGAGCTGGTCTCTGCTCCCAGGCTGCAAATGATAGAACAAGAAGATATAATCTCAAGTTGAGACATGGGAGGTTTAGTTTGGATAGTAGGAAAAATTTCCTCACCAAAACAGTGGGCAAGTCCTGGCACAGGCTGCCCAGGGCAACTGTGGAGCCACCATCCCCAGGAAGTCTCCAAAACCATGTGTAGATGTGGTGCTTAAGGACATGGTTCAGTGGTGGGCTTGAAAGTGCTGGGTTAATGTTTGGGCTTGATGATATCAGAGGTCTTTTCCAATCTAAATCACTCTGTGATTCTATGACTTTGCTAAGGAGTTTGTCACAAGCAGTTTTGTGGGTAGAACTGCCCTGCAGACTGTTAACTCCTCATTACAAGCAGCTTTGCCCTCCTTATAAAGCCATTTAAACTCAGTCTGGAAAGGAGTGCCTGGCTCTGATCTCTTGTCCTGCTTCCCACTGAATTTGCTTTAAGCAAGCTAGTAATGCCTATCACATAAAGTGTGTAACGAGCACGACACAACATTTTTGAGATCACTTTGAGCTGTTGCCCTCTGCAGCCCATCCAAATCACTGACTTCTCTAAAAATAGCTCTCTTGGGCTGCCCAGGGAAGTAGTGGAGACACCATCCTGGAAGGATTTAAAAGGTGTGTAGTTGTATCACTTGGGGGCCTTGGTTAGTAGCCCTGGCAGTGCTGGGTTAAGGGGTGGACTTTGATGATCCTAAAGGCCTTTTCCAACCTGAACGATCCTATGGTTCTATGATTCATGCTTTTCCAAGGAAGTAATTCCTATTGCATTTAAGAACATGGATGTATTCAGTATTGTGACCAATCCAAAACATTCTTAAGTTCTTAAGTGTATTTAATTTAGTTGTATCCATGACACTTCTGTTCCTCTAAGCACATAAAGTGATTACTAATTATTATTCTTTTAAAGTATATAGGAAAATGATATTGTACAAATGAAAGATTTATAATTAAATAAGAATTACTCAGGACTTATTTCCACTCTCACAATTTTTGATTTTCCCTCTTCATCTTTCCAGCAATGGATTTTTTTTTCTTAAACTTAGAAACAGCTCCTGAAAAATCGTTGTGGCAAGTCAAATGTTGAAACTGTCCCAGTGTTTCCACCACTAATGCTGTTTTGTATTTTACATAAAGTGCACTGAATTTAAAAAGTCATGTGGTAAAAGTAATTCTGTTTTATTACAAACTCAACAGCAATTTTTCTTATCAAATTATTCACAAGCAAATGGTTGGATATAAAACTGTGAAATGTAAAGCTCAAGAAATTAATATGTAGAAAAATGAGCCCATCAAATAACTGCATATTTTGTGGAAAGAGTTAACAAGCCATCTAAATATGCTGCCGGGGTGTTGATGATGGTATAAACTGATATCCACCAGAAAACCCAAGAATACAGAGGGTAGAGTGATGTTACCTGTGTCTGCCCCCTGGAAAATTCTCATGAGTAATTGACACCTTAGGCATGAAAGTAAGCCAAAGGGGATACATAAAGGAGCCAGCCTCTCCCTTTTCAGTAGTGATAGAGCTATTTATTGAACCTTTATGGTCAGAGACAAAAATAGCTTATAAATAAGAACTGAAAGACTCTCTGGAATGGTCATCTTGGAGAGGAAAGTTCCATTAACTAGCAACCTTTCCATGGGAATTTTGTCAGCACGTGAGAGACACCATCTTGTCTCTCACTGTGTTACTGCCACATCCAGGAGATAAGTAACACACAGAAGCTGTTTTTCACTCAGTGTAGGTCAGCAGTAAATTAGGATGGCACAAATATTATGCATTAGTGTACAGCACCTTTTCTCTCCGTAATATTTATATTATTTAATTTTGCAGTATTAATTGTAATATTAATTGAATTAAATTCCTGCCAGCATGCCTTTTTAGGCTTAGGTCTCTTTTTTATCCACACACAAAGGTTATCTTTTTTATCCTTGAAATATGCTCTTCATAGAGGTAAGTGTCCACATCACACTGGAAAACAGAATCATTATGTATCTTTATCTGATTCGGAGACCCATTTGTGAGTATATGAACCCTGAAGGGGTATTCACTTAGCTCTCATTTTGTCTTTTTGTAAAGCCTGACTGTTTAAGTAGGAGAAGCTTTCCTAATGTGGCTGCTTTCTCATCTATCTCATCTTTATATGTCTCTTTTTCCTCTTAGCTTTGATTTATACATGTGGAATGTTTTTGATCTGATCACACCCAGTGGATATGTTGCTGTCTTTATTCAGGACATTGATTTTGTAAGATGCAAAACTGATAAACACTTTTTTGAGCCTTATTTCCTTTTCTGCACAAAGATTCTATTGAGACATCAGCACATCTGGGGAAAACATGGTTTTTAATAATATAGTTGTTATTATTAATTTTGAACTCAACACTATCATAGCTGATGTCTGCATCTTTAAAAAATGCAAAATGATGTCTTGTTGGCAATAATGAATCAAGAGTCTAACAGAGAAGAAGAAAGGGAACCTGCCTTAACATTCCTTTGTTATAAAATTCTTATCTGAAGAAAGGACCCTTGAGAATATTAAAACTTTACTCTTTGTCTGTTACCCTTATGAAAGATAGAGCTCTTTTTAAAACTAACATTGCTTTGTTGTCTTCACAGTTATGATGCCTTACACAACAGTTTTTCCTTGAGAATAAATCCTTGAGACAGAAGATAAAACAAATGCCATGGACTAGTGACTGGCATATACCAACCAGAGGCACATTCACATGAGAAAACTGCTCAACAAATATTTCGTCTATCTGAGATATTTTCCAGCTGAGTTGCCTTGCTATTCTGTTCCCACCACATTCTCTGCGTTGCACAGTGGAAAAGCAGAGACATTTAACTTCTGACTGGACCAGGAATGCTGGGAGTGTTTCAAATGCTAAATACCAGGTCAATATTTTTGTTGTTTCAGTTGGCACTGAATAATGGAAACAAACTTAATATCAGTTCTTTTCTCTGTATAAAAGAAGTAAATCTGGGAAGGGTTAGCTACTATGACTTAAAAGCCCCTTTGTACAACAGCTAAAATTTCTCATGAAGCAGGGTATTTTTGCATTTAATATAAAATTATTAAAATCTCACAATACTGACTTCCTTGTCATTAACATATGGATCTAACTTGTCTAAATATGTAAAAAGTACAAATGATAGAATATAAGGAAATAATTCCAAAAAATCTTAGATTCCAAATAAAGAGGAAACTGAAGTATTGTTATGGAGGTCTATTTGTTGAAAAACATTTTTTCAATTAGCTGAGCAGGTAATTTTTTAACATAAATTTATAGTAAAAGTTCTAGTGTAATGCCAGCCATAAGGGCTGTGTGTCAGTGCAGTGAGTCATGTGTTATGAAAACAGCAAAAAAGCTATTAGATTTATAAGAACACTAAAAATAAATTATTTATTTCAATAACAAAATTTTACAATTTTCTGAATGGTTCAGTCTTCAGACCAAAAAATAAAACACAAACTAAGAAAAATAAATTCATTGTACCTCATAGAGTTAGATAAATTAGTAATGCACCAGTCTCAGAAATAAAAAAGGAAAATAGCTGATAGTTGTACAGCTTGTTCCTTAACCTTCACACAGAAAATAAGGCTAAAACTCCTAGTTAATTAGCTACAATTAAACAGTATATGTGAACTTTCAGAACTTAATCATCTAATATGCCTGTGGAGTTTCTTGTGTTCAGCTGTGAAGTAACCAAACAACTGTGCAGCATGCATTTGATAAATTTGAATTAAAATTTGCTCAGAAAATCATTATTTGCTCACAAATTAGGAAAAGAGGCTAAATTTTGTTGTATTATTTAATGCAAATTTTTCACTCAGCGCTGGCTATTAGTAAGATGGGAAATGAGTCCAAAAGCACCGCATGAAGGAAGAGCATCTGTGATCAGATTCTGTTTTTTTACCTTTAACACATTGCCTATATCCACTTGGATATCCCAGGAGAAAGTGGGGGTGTTTGGTGTTTTAGCTATACTCCTGTTGCAAGGAATCATTATATGGGCTTGGCATGGTCTAAAGCTCTGGCTCTGGATAGTGTTGGCATGGCTAGCACCACTCCAGCATCCTTTGGAGCAAGATCATGTTCGTGAGGGTAGGCAGAGTCTAAGGAACCTGAAAGTGCTGATGCAGCTGGAGGGAGTCCAGAGGAGGCCAAGAAGGTGCTCAGGGGACTGGAGCACCTTTGCTATGAAAAAAGGCTGAGAGAGTTGGGCTTGTTGAGCCTGGAGGAGACAAAGTTCTGGGGAGATCTTAGAGCAGCTGCCAGTTCCAGTAAAATAAGAAGTTGGAAGACAGCTGAAGAGGGTCTTTTGAGAAGGTCTTGGAGTGATTGGGCAGGGGGGAATGCTCTCAAACAGAAAGGGGGTTATTAGGAAGAATTCTTCACTGTGAGGTTGGTGAGGCACTGGCACAGGTTGCACAGAGAAGCTGTGGCTGCCCTGTCCCTACAAGTGTTCAAGCCCAGATTAGATGGGGCTCTGAACAACCTGGTCTAGTGGGAAGTGTTCCTGCCCATAGCAGCAGGGTTGGAATTGCATGAGCTTTGAGGTCCCTTCCAACACAATCATCCTTCTGTAATTCTGTAAATTGTCAGTAATTCCCTAGTACAATTGACGGTAGACTTGAGTTTTAGGTACTGTCTGCTTTTTCCCTTCTAAGGACAAAAATTTCATTCAAGACAAATTGAATGGATGGATATTCACCATACTCAAACTGAATGAGGCATGGGTTTTTTTTCTATTTTGGGCAGAAAATGTAATAGAAAATGTAAGAAATAAGAAATAATAAGAAATAATAAGAAAATGTAATATAAAATTGCACAGAAACACATCTAGCAACGATGTCTCAGGTCAGGCAGCAGCAGTTGTGTCTCAGATTTAGAGGGATGTTTTAGAGGTCTGGACGTTGGTATTCCTTCTTGTTTGAGGATCTGAAAATAAATGGAATAAAAGAGACTTTTTTTTTAATGTTTTCTTACACCACTATAACAGGAAAAATAAAAACGATAAGAAAGAAATTACCTTTTTTTACATAGAAACCTAATGAAAGATTTTTCAACAACAGGAGTCCTAATTTT
>VYXF01011039.1:232284-248019 GCA_013397295.1 Polioptila caerulea
GAAACGGAGATATTCAGAGTTTATAGGCTTTGGTTGATCACAAATGTTCATAAAGCAATACTATTTGTTTTATATTTTTTCTCCCAAAGCACCCCATTACCCAAAAGCCCCATGTAACCTAGGGGTATAAACCCATCAGACTTAGTCCATCTCATGCTGCCATAGGAGAAATTCCATGAAATCTGTGGTTATTCCTTGTACCATATTGGCATCTGGAAGTATTAAGATCATTAGAAACAGAAAGAGGCCAAGGAAGAGTTAAGGATGTAAATAGAAGGGAGAGAAAAAGGAGAGAAAAACCTTTCAATGATAGGAAGCAGAGTCGGTGAAAAATGAAATTAATTCCCAACAGAACACAGGGAATTTTTGGCAAATTCAAGAATTCAACTTAGATGTCCCCTTCGCAAGTTCACTGTGTTGTTCTTGTCAAAGAAAAGAACAAATAAGCATAAATCAGTTGATTTTTCATCCCAAATACCTTATGTGTAAATCTGATCCAGGATGTATTTTAGATAAGGTTGTACACTTAAGTTGGCTCGTGTAATAAATTAAACTATGGTCATAGAGAATATGGAGACTTGAATTCAGGTATAAATAAGATGGGTGGATTTGGAGAAAAGAAAAACATAAAAAATAAAAATCTATGTATATTAATTTTTTTTTTCTGATGTGACTAGTATCTGCATATCTTGTGTGCAGCACAACAGGCCACTGGTTTATGCATTTCACAAGAATTGGTAAAGATGTTTGAGATGATGGTGTAGTTTTACAAAACTCAAGGGAAGCACTGGATATCTGTCATTTGGAAACATGATAGTAAAGTGAGCTTAGATGAAGCCTCATTTTTTAAAATTTTGATTTATCCAGTTACGAGAATTGAATGGACATTTGCTCTTAGTCTGCTCCTGCTACAGAAATCAATTGGATTTTACCCTGTTGTATTGAACAAAACAGAATTGACCTCTGAGATTTCATATTGAAATATGACAATTACCTAAAGAAACTGAACAATTGTGTCCATGACTGGACAGGTAATTAGTTTTGAAAATCAGTTTCAAAAATGTTGAAAAGAACAAAAGTCAAACCATTCTGTGCATCTCATCCCAAACACAGAATTCTAGATGCAGATACAAGAGATTTTGTATATGGATCTTAATCTATAAATGTTTGATTTAAAACAAAATTTTAATTAAAAATTAAAAAAAAAAACCTTCCACATGATTAAAATGACAAGTGAAGATTTTAAAAGTATAGCAAATGTTGTAAAAAATGCCATAAAATGATGAGTTACCAGTCCATCTAAAAGAAAAAAAAAAGGCAAAAAAAGAAATCAAATTAAAAGTGGTTTGATCTAGATGTAAATATTAAATTCTGTCTCAGAGAAGATGTAAAAACCAAACTTAGTGGAAAGAAAAGGGTTTTTTTTCAGAGATCACTTAATGATAATTTGTAATTTGTTGCTACCTCCAATAAATTGTGATGATGAACTTATAGGTCCCTAGCATAGAACATTATTAGAGCACCTCTCCTGTGAAGAAGTTGTTCAGCTGGGAGAAGAAAAGGCTCCAGAGAGGCCTTGGAATACCTTCAAGTGCCTAAAGGAGGGACAAGAGAGCTGGAGAGGAAATTTTGACAAGAGTGATAAGACAAGGGGAAATGGCTTCAAGCTAGAAAACGATAGGTTTACGTCAGCTGTTAGGGAGAAATTCTTCATTGTGAGTGTGGTGAGGCACTGGCAGAGGTAGCCCAGAGGAGTGTGGCTGCCCCATCCTAGGAGGTGTTCAAGGCCAGGCTGGATGGTGCTCTGAGCAGCCTGGTGTAGTGGAAGGCGTTCCTGCCCACCGCAGGGAAGTTAGAAATGAGATGATCTTTAATGTACCTTCCAACCCAAATAATTCTGTGATGTTTGATTAAACCATAGACATAAATTAATGTCAAAAGAAGAAAATGCTTCTTTCTGAGCCATACAAAGGTATAAAAGAGGTTTTTCACATGTAAAGGACCACCATTCAGAAAGACATAATTCTTAGTATTAATAAGCTGTAGCTTGTGCAAGAGTGTTTCATTGGCATGTTCCAGTCAAACTGTCATTTGTCTCAGCAAAATACTGTTTGCTTCCAAATAACACTATGGATACAACTTTGAAGATTTTTTTAAAAGAAGTTGAGATTCTTGTTCAGCAGCTGTACACCTTTTATCAGCTCTGTTTCTCAGAAAAGGCTGCAGCAAAACATAACTGCTGCATAACATAACAAGGCTGCCTGAAACATAACCAAATAAGTCCTCAGAAAGAATTTCAGGGTTGAATTTACCAAGGAGATGTTTATTGCAAGATCCCACCTTTGGTCTGAGGTTGTAAAAGCAATTGGGCTGGCAGATGCTGGATGCTTCTGAGCTCCCCAGTTGCTCCCATATTCTAAGCAGCAAGCCATCAGGGCAGTGCTGGGAGGGGTGGTGGGAGCAGCACTTCTGCAGGACATTTTGGTTCCATGTGTCCAAAATGGGAGCAAGGTGCTCAACAGGGTCATTTCTGACTGTGTGTATGGAGCTGCTGAGCAGTCCTTGCTGTGGAGATTGTGTCAGCACCAAGTGGGCTACTGCAAGCCTTCGGTGTGTTGGCCAACCCCATAGTCCTGTGATAAGACATATTTTCTGGATCACTTCTTAAATAAAAAGAGATGGAACAGGACCAGGACCTCCTCCCCATCTCAGGTGCGAGTACTGTTGCCATGAACTGCAATGATTTAGAGCAGTTGCTGGTCCCTGCAGTGCCAGCCACTGACCAGCATGGCAGAGCCACCAGACAACTCCCTGAAAATATGATTCACCAGCTATACCAGCTATATGACCTAAAGATTTTGTCTTTGTTTCTGCCCATATGTCCCCAGGCCAGATATCAGGACACTCGTAAGATGATAAGGAGGAAAAAATCTACCTCTCAGTCTTAGTCTGAAGCTGGAACAACTTGTTCTAGTAATTATTATGACTTTCAGGAGCTTCAACATTGTCCTGCTGATCTTTTCTGTGCAAGGCAGTGCTGCCTATCCCATGCAAAGCTTACAAAAATTACTTATTGTCCTTCCAAGGGTCTGAAAAAACAAAGTGAAGTTTAGGGCCTCCTGCTCTCCTGATGCCACACTCCATGCTTCTGGACACAACTACTTTCAAGATGAGGAGCAACCTACTGGATTAGCTTCAGGGATCAATTTTGGAGGGGTATTTTATTGTTGCTGGACTAGAACATTTGGTAATATGTGATGGCACCATTTCCTGATGGCTGTCCAGCATCCATAAACTTGTGTTTCACAAGTGCTGTTATCTGCATATACAGAATCCAACATTTTTCTTCACTTCTCCATGGAAAGTGGAGAGACCTGGAACAGCCCTCCAAAAGGTAGGCTCTAAATATATTCTATCGGAAACAGATTTGTTCGTAGGACAAGAGCTGTAGTCCCACCCACTGTAGCTTACTCTGCTACACTTACTGTGCTCTGGAGCAGCTTCCCGGTTTATTTCCCCGTGGTTTACTAACAGGGTCCCCCAGTTCCCTCCCAGTCTCCTGCACCTTCTGGATGACAGTTTTATACAGTCCAGGAACTACCTCTGCGTTTGATTCCCCAGCAGTTGAGGAATATAGCTGTTTGAACTGGTTATGTAAAGAAAAAAAAATTGAAAACAAAGATTTCCTTCCGAGTTATTCTCCTACCAGCCCCTGGTGAGAACTCAGTTTCTGGCATGCCGCACTTCTGAGCTTCACTCCTGCAGTCACAATACACATGTTCAGCAGTCCCCAGGCAACAGCTTCAGAGAGCGACTTCCCGGGTCTGGTGTTGCCTTTGAGGCACAGATAACCTTTGCAGCATTCCCTTCTTTGTCAGCCACAAGCAGGATGCTTGTGAGTCTGACCTGGATCTGGGGTTTAACTCACTGAGGCTGGCACTCAAAATTTGATGTTGATGCAGAAGTAGTGTTTTGGGGTTCTAGCAGTTCAGAACGAATAAGTTAGTGCCTTGTGCATATCCTGCAAACCCTGCTGGTTGGGTTAATGATCAGATAGTAATGAAAGACACTGCCAGTATTCTGGTTTGGAGTTTGCTAAGAAGAAAATTAAAAACTCCACAGCATTAGACCAAGAGGAAAACAAGGAATTATTTTGTACATAGGATACCTGTGAAGAAAGAAACTTTGTAAATATGATACTGAGGTAATAAAGCAATTGATATTACCATAACTTTATTTTACAGAGCTGTTTGTGCATATTCTATTGCCTCTCTCCTCATATTGCCTCACTCAAGTCAGCCAGTTAGCTTATGAAATGTGAACTCTGAAAGCCCAAACCTGTTAAAACTGTGTCCCATTGCCAAACAAAGCAAAAATCTTTCCACTTTGGAATGAGCAACTTTCTGTGATCAACTAAATCTGTTTTCTGATGAAAAATTAATGTAGAATTCAGATCAATGAAGCGTGTGTGTGAAAGGGAATGAAAGTAGGTGGCTGAAAATGAGAATTGGTAACCTTCAGTTTCCATATCTGCACATTATAGTTAATAAAAAAAATAGCTTGTAGTATTTCCAGCAGAAATGGAAAGCTGTGACTGTACAGTCTACAGTGATCTTGAATCATAAAAACCAAATGGAATATCCTGTAGATTTTCTACAGATCTGTTCTATGCATACTTTCAAATAACCTTTAACAAAGGCAATGAATCACTTTTGCTGTCGTAAAAATCTCTGTGCTGTACTAACGTGATGCTAATGAAAAGTATCATAAAGAGCAGAAGTTCAGATTACATGAACTTCAGTACATAGATCTGGTTGTTCACCTGTATCATTTTACTGGGATATTTTTTCTCATTGATTTTTAAAGAGAAGCAGGTGTGGGGTGGTAGTGACTAATTCACGCTGCAAAAACAAAAAGTTGTGTGGTTTGCTGTTTCTGTGATCTCTCTTCCCCTCCCTCTGAGCTCTGCCATAGTTTGGCAGAGATTCAGCTCCTATATGAGAGAGCTAACATAGGTCCTATAGTAAAGAGATGATTAAGTAAGGTGAGAAGACAAAAAAGCAGGGACACTAACTTCCTGTGGAGCTCCATTACTGAACTGCTCCCAGGAACTCCATTAGACTGGGAAGAAAAGAGCAAAAAGGTAATGACAGGCTGCTAAATGCTCAGTACGTGGCCACTAAGTATTACCTGCAAGGATGTCCAAGTAACTCATTGCTACATTATGTTCTGCCCATGAGGTACATCTTTTCCTGCTGATTCTCAGGTACGTTGGGAGAAAAACGTTCTGGGAGTAGTTCAGGGAATGATTAATTTTGTTTCAGATCGTGGCATGCTTCCTCCAGCTTCATCCAGCTGAGATGCAGGTTGGCACCCTCACCTCAAGGTGAGGAATTGTTAAAGGCTTGAGTAAGCACAAATGCAGATTGTGCTTATCATTTTCTTGTCATGAACTGATGCGGTCCAAGCAAATGTATATCAGAAGTACAGAATGTGGATCTTCCTTTAATAGCCTGTACATAAAAAGAAATGGCTCTTTTCTGACTTTTTTCTTATCCTGGGGCAGAGGGGAGATTGACATCCCATTAACCTGAGATTATTAAAATGTGACCTGCAATCCCAATAGAGTCCTTTATTCATCTATCTTTTTTTTTTTTAAGCAGCCATTGGTTTCCAGAGGCTCGTCTGAGGAAGGGTGAGGAAAGCTGCAGAGGCTATGATGCTCTGAGCAAACAGGTCAGAGGTTTGTTTTCATGATCCTACTTGGAGCTTGTGGCTTAGGCTTCCCAGACTGCTTGCTCTGGACCTCATCTTGCAAGTTTCCCCAAGGGTTTGCAAGGTTGATAGCAATGGTTGTGTTGAAACTCATGCCTTGTCATACCTGTGAGTGGGAAAGGTGGCTGCAGCCCCACTCCACAGCTGGTCTTTCTCTTTACAGAACCAGCTACAATGATGTGACTATGAGTGCCTATATAATATACCTCTCCTTTCTTTTTCCTGAGAACATATTTCATCTTCCCACACCCATACTGGCAAAGCTAGTAACTCTGAAGGGGACATTGCCTTTCATATTTCAGAAGCTTTCACATTGTACTGACATTTAAAAGTCCTGAAAGTATTAAAGTTATATATAAGGGAAATTCTAGTAACATTATTAATGCCTGTCATTTTAAAGATAAAAGCATTTCCTCAGTCTCCTTGTGATCTGATGGATTAACTGGCATATAAAATTAGTACCTTTCAGTCTTTGAAACCAAGTAACATCTTACTGACCTGATTCTCCCCCGATCAACATACAGCCCCATGAAGGTGTGAATGGTTTACAGGGGTCTGATTCTTCCTCAGAGGGTCTTGGAGGTCTTTTTCTATAGAAAGAAGAAATAAAAGATTCTTGAGGATAATGTCTATATTTTCAGTGTGATGTAGGGAAAATGCTAATTGTCATTCTCTAACCATAAGTGTTCATGTAAATTGTATAACAAATGATACGGTATCTTTCCAGTGCTTCTCTTTTTCATTCTGGGATGTTCATTGTAAGCATCAAGTATATCTGAATGTCCTTGTCTAATTATGGGTGAGATACCCAGTATCACTATAAGTATTACCCTGAGGAAACCGTTATTAATACAGAATATCACTGTGCTACTATTGTTAGATCCTACTCTTTTTCAACCCATATTTTCAGTGACTTTCATGGTAAAATTACCTTTAAGGGTAAAAATCTGACATTTGTTCTTCTCAAACCAGCACAAATAAGCTGCTGAATAAAATCCACATACTTGTTTCAGAACAATGAAATGAAGGAAATATTATGCCTTTTTCCCAAGTAAATGCATCTTTCTTCTTTTCTTTTTTGTTTTTTTCTTTTTTTTTTTTTTCCATTACAGACTCTCAAACAGAGTTTGAATGTAAAGCTCTAAACTTGGCATCTGTAGTTTTCAATGAAGATCACATGCTTTTGGATTCTTGGAAAAAATGGTTAAACAGCTCATTACATACACAGCATATATTATTTTTCCATGCTGCTTCATCCAGCTCGATCCTATGGGACACAGAGACTGCCTGAGAAATGGGCAATGTCGTTGATTCCCAATGAAACCATTATGAGCAGAGAAATTCTAAGCCCCTGGGGATGAAGAAACTCAAACTTCATGCCCCTCCCACCTTTACAATGGCTGCACAGCTTTAAAACTCTCTTCCATGTGAAAGCTCGGGCTTGTCTTCAGCTGAAGATACAGAAACCTGCTTAGACTGCCTTTAATAATACAAAATATGGTGTTAACTCAGTGCTTCCCAAGCTATTTTCTCCAGCTCTTTCTTCCCTCATGAGCTCTGCCCCTTGCCCTAATTAGCTCAGTCCAAACCCGTGGTATGTTGGTTATCCTGCTTCCACACTGGGAGCCAGTTCATGTCCTCTCCTTACCGCTGTCCTGAGCTGGTTCTGCAGGCCCCTGCACTCCCATCGTGCTGGGGACAAGCCCCACAGCATGGGAATAGCTGCCATAAATAAATTGTTTAAAACTGACGAGCCTGAGACGTTTGATTTATGGGAAAAAGCCATAAACTAAATATAGCTTCTCTAAACAATGAATGAGTTAGGATTAATAGTTTTTCAGGAATAAATGGCATGCATGTTCACCAGAACAAGGAAAATTATTAGGAAACAATGTGGAGTAAAAAGTGAGTAGGTGAAACAAAACTGGGAAAAACCCATGACTGTGGCCCAAGATCTTCTTTTTGTGATTACCCTGGGCAAGAATTACTCATCCATTCCTTTGTTTGCACACTGACCCCTACCTTCCTTTTTTTGTATTTTTCTGCATTTCTTAATGTTTTGGACTCCTTTCCTTCTCACTCCAACGTCCCTCCCCCTCCTCTGCATATTGCCTTTGGCTCAGCCAAGGTGAGGATGCTCCAGCTGGATGGTACAGGCTGGGTTGTGGAGCCACCTGTGCCTGCCTCCTCCATGTGATGCTGGAGTGTCTCTTCAGGCTTTCTCATGAGCTGGCAGCTGTCCTGGTGCTGGCTTCTTGATGGTCATTATGGGGTGACAAATACATAGTGCTGTGTTGATAGACCTAAAAGGCTGGAGATTTCTTAAGGCAGGTGTTGTGAGGCCTAATTTTACCAGCATTAAATGCCAGGGGTTTTTTGTTTCCTTCTTTTTTTTTTTGTTTCCTTCTTTTTTATTTTTTTTTTTTATAAGCAATAAATTGCATTGTTTTAAAACAGGAAGTCTGTGTTAAAAAGCTGTGTAAAACTGTTATATTGTAGCCAACACTCCAGGCTTTTTTAATTAGGTCATTTGGAAAAAAGATGACCTTTTACTTTCTATGCTGCTTTTCTAGGGTCACATGTTTCTAATTATCATTTGTAGTTTGCTAAAGCTGTTGACAAGCTGTTACTCTTAGTGCGTATGCGTGTGCATTTGTGTGTGTGTGTGTGAGCGAGTGTGTCTCTGTCTGTCTGTCTGTCTGTCTGTCTGTCTGTCTGTCTGTCTGTGTTTTGGTTTGTGTGAGAGAGAAAAATAGGGCAAAAAAGAGAAGTGCTAAGCATGCCATGTAGGGTTGCTGTCTGCAAGTCCAGCAGCATAAAAGGAAACATGCACTAATTTTAAACTGAGAGTGGCTGGATCTACAGGATGAAAAAACCCAAATGAGTTTTCCAGTGTTTGTGTCCTTTTCAGCCAGCTTCCCTTCAACTTGTCCAAAGACCCTTCATGAATGTTTGTGCTCTCTCAGGCTGAACGTCATGTAAAACAGACCACAAGTGAGTGGTTCTTTGCCTTCTTTACAAATTAAAGTTGGAAAATGAATGAAGAGATGACCCTCATGACTGGGGTCAATACTGAAAGAAAAATGTTTAAAAAACCCTCAAAATTATTTCTCTCTATGTACTTTTAATATAAAAAAATCTGCCATCAGGAGCAGAAATTATAATTTCTCACTTCATTGCAGGTCTTACACTCAGCCCTGGTAAAGAGCACAAGTGTAGACCAACCATGACTTCTTGCAGAACAATAAGAAAATATAATAACAGGCCTTGACGTCTGAGAGCTTTAGTCCTTTTATGTCTAACAGCACAGAGACAGAGCAGCTGTGTTATGGACAATATGTGGCAAGGACAGCATGTAAGGTCCTGAGTGGACATGAAGCTCCAGGGTGGCCTTTCTAAGTGCCAATGGTACAGGGAGAAGATAAATGCTCTGCTTAGAGAGGGTGTGAGAGCTTGTCTAGAGGAGCAGAGTATGGCCACAACTTTCTACTTCAGGCACAAGTAGTGCTCACTCATTGTCTGGGGTTCCAGTAGAGTCACAGCAGTTTTGGGATGAAAAAAAGAGGAAAAAAGACATTTGGGAGATTTTGTTGAAGTAGACGGTATGTACAATGAATACTTTAAGTAACATTACTGCAATCTCTTTGCACTAGAATTGTGCTTGTTGATTTCATCAATTGGTTCCACTTGAAAATAAAAGGTGTTGCTGCTTTGGACAACAGACTCGTACATGACCTTTGGAATTGGGCCATTAGCTTGTCTAAAAGGGAATGTTTTCACTGTATCTGCTTCAGCTGGGTGTTTAGTCCTTAATTAGTAGATGATCTATTGTGCTTCCCTATGTAAACTCCAGTAGGTAGTTGTAAATTTAGTGGTGCAATGAACTGTTAATAATTTAAAAGACCTTTTGACTTAGTGTAGTGATTCATTAAGCATTCATGGTTATTTCAGTTGTACAGTAACTGGAAAATGAAAACAAGATCCTTGAAATCTGACACAGATTGTACTCCTTGTTCCAGGAATTAATTTCGTGTTATGATTTCTTGTAGGAAAATTCTGTTTACAAAGGAGACAGGAAAGGGGAAAGAGCTCTTATCTGTTAGCACTGCTTAATGAAAATAATGTTATCATTTCATGTGAAAGGGAGAGTGCATGTGTTATTTTAGGAAGGTTCATGAGGCAATCCAAAATGAAAATGCAGTTTTATCAATTTTTATTGAGAATTAATTTCATGGGTTAAAAATAGGCTGTGCAGCAACAGCATGGGCAAGTGACTGTTATAGTGAATGGCCCTGATTCAGAAAAGCACTGAACAGGTGCTGGATGTTAAACTTGATTTTTTGGATGTCAGTTTTGAAACAAGGTACTAATATTGCACAGGCTTCCCAACAGCAATCTGAAATGTTGCTATGACAGTTTTCCAGAATTTTTTACTTCTTGGCTATCTGTAGGTGGATTCCAAGAAGAGGCACAAACTAGCATTTATAAAGAACTGAGTTACCTATAATTTGGTAACTATTTGGTAACTGAGGTACCTATAATTTGGTTAAAATGGAGCTGGAATTTATTTTTTTTATATGCACTAGTATCTCTGTGTAAACACACACACAGAGGCATAGACACAAATAAGTGTGAATCATTAACTTTCACTTGAATTTGGTGTCTCCTGGTGCAAGACCTACCATCAGTACTGTGTGGGTCTAGGAAGGTATTTCATGCATGGCATGAACATCTAGTACAGGTGTGCAAATGCTGTGGCACCTACGTTGTGGTCATCATTTACAACCCTTACCCTGCTGCATTCACATTCAGAGTTGTGTAACATCTGCAGTCCTTGTGCTCGGCTGTTTGGGTAAACATCTTGAGTTCAAAACAAAAAAGGACAGACCTATTTTCCTGAAAGGTTGTACTTAATATGGCAGCAGGGCAGAATCAAGCTGAAATCCAACCAACCATATCACAAACAAACATAAAAAAGTTCTTGGTCTGAAAAACACTTTCCAAAATTGCTTCAAAAGTAAGCCTAGTTATAAATCTCCTGCCTGGAGCAAATAGTTCCATTTTACTAAATAAAATAAAATCTTTAGATAAATCACACATCATTTGCTTGTTTATCTTTAAGATTAACAGAAAGATTTTGTTGGTGATCAAGGGGTGGGGATCAACCAGTGTTTTGGGGACTTCTGTCATGAACAAATAAACACACGGCTGATGTGGCCCACCTATGCTGTGTGTCAGACTGCACAGCTGTCATGTGCAAGCAGTTCAGTACAAACCTCCACTGGGATATTTTGGAGGCAGCTGAAATTCACCGGGGCCACCTGTGTGCTTTGAGGGAATCACATGTTCAAACATTTCCCTCAGTGCTGTGGTCACTCACACCAGGTCCCATTCAGACCCAAATCCATTGTGTGCCAAGTGCAGGGAGAGCAAGCAACCACTCTGCAGCTATAGGAGTACACCCTCGGTGGACAGATCCCTGCATAACCTGACCAGCCTTGAGCCTGGGGTCCCTTCCAACCCAAGTTATTCTGTGATTATCTGGGTTTGTAGTGGCTTGTGCCTTCATGCCCCAGCCAGGTGTGTGTGCCTTGCGTGGCTGTGTTTGCCCGCGCAGCTCCTCCCCCTCCCCACACCACCTCAGCAGCAGCTTGTTATCCTCCTGTCATCCCAAGACAAATATGAGTTATAATTAAACAAATATTTTTACAATCTGAAAGCAGTATGAGCAATGCTTCTGGTCTCTGCTTTAATTCTTGGGCCAGAGCCTTTCTGTCAGTGTTAGTTATATGATGCGTTGCCTTGAGGAAATATAGTAAGTAATAAGATGTTCCTGAGTTTACAACTAGGTTTGCTGAATATCTTCCAAGTCTTCTCTGCTCTGTCTCCTACAGGGAAGCAGCAACACATACGCATAAGAAAGACCATAAGATTAAAAAAATCACCAGAAAATCTGGAAAGAAATGGTTAAATTGACCTACATACTCGCAATTTTGCTGACCAGATTATTTAAAAGGCTAAAAGGCTGCAGATGTCAAATCCATATACGTATCAGTAAAAATGATCATGATAATCACAGCTTATAAAATAGAGCTGAAATGCTTCATTAGGTACTGACAGCTTCTAAACCATGTTGTCACTTTCTGAAAATGTGTCACAGTGGCATTTATTATTTTTTTCCTAGATATGGAGAGAAAGAAATAGAGAACTGCACTGTGAAGCATGGATGAGCTGAAAGCAAATCAAAAAGGTCTCTTTTTGAGCCAATGGTGAGATCATCATTCCCTTTCAGCAAAGCAGGACAATGTATTAAATAAAACTGCTCTTAACCTGTTGGACACTTGAATCCCTTGGGTTTCTTGTAGTTATTCTATTGAAAAGAAGGCTTAAGAAGTACAGATTTCAACAGCTTTTCAAATGCCTGTGTCTCCAAGTAAGGAAAAGTAAAATTTAAAGGTAAAGTGAATTCACAGCCACATTCATATTACAGTAACTTCCATTAGAAATTGTTTCCTTTTAAAAACTGTTGGTTTGGCTTTTAATTTTTTTTTAAATCTATTTTCTGAATAATTTCTTTTTTTCTCCAATATGGTTTACCAGTTAGTTTTAAAGATACAGAATAAGCTGCATTTCTTCTGTGTGATGACCCATTCCATCCTTATAGGGATAACTCTTAGAAAGAGAAGATTATTTCATTTAGAAAAGAAAAGGAATATGCTTGTGGGGAAAATATGTCCTTGTGTAGTCAAAAGAAATTATATGCACCTAAGAACTCCATCCAAAATATATTTTAAGTGATATTTTAGTAATGGCTGGGCCTACCTCTGCATAGCTTAATAATGCTATCTTCTGCAGTAACACCTTAAAATTAGACTCCCAGACTGAGTCTACAAATATGCAGTACACAAGAAAATCTACCAAACTGACCTTTGAAGTCCCTCCAGCAGGGGACTTTCCAGAACGATCAACTTTTCAAGGAAGTGTAAAAGCCTGATGAAAGTGGTCTATGTAACAATTTTCCATCTATTACATGTAGCTACCAAAATAATTCACCCCTGTAATATGGAGAAATCTCTGGGTTACACCTCTTTTATTGTAGCATAAGGATTCATAAGGATTCCTCTTTCTTCCTCTTTTTCCTAATTTGTGATCACCACAGCATTACTCTGCCCTGGGTAACAATCAAAGAGTGAGATACTGAGGTTCCATATGGGGGTATATAAAATACTCCTCATCCAGACAGAGATGGTGGCAGGCAGACTTCAGCTATGTTTGCACCAGAAATAATTAGACTGGGCCCAATGCTAGCAGTAAGGATGAGAATAAAATTAATTACCTGTGATGTGGTCAGGGGTCATGTAAGAGCCAGATGAAATCATCTTATATTTTAAGCTATTAAATGAAAAAGAGGATAAGATTTACTTATTAAGTTCATTTCCTAATCATTCTTATAAGTTTTTAATGAGTGACAAACTGACTCTGGATACAAATTTATGATTTCCCAAAATAACAATTTGATTGGTTTGAGTGATGTCTTGCATCAAGTAATCACAGTTAATTTTGCTTCTGAAGCAATTTGACTTTCCTAGTCTATCACATCTTCCATGTGCACAGCTGTATTTCCATGGCTGTGTCCCTGCTCTTTGTCTAGTGTAACCCCCAGAGCCCTGAAAGTGTTTTTTCTTCAATGTCTCTCCCTGTCCTTTGCATGGACCACCCTACTGACACCTGTCTTCCCATTTGGCTTTTTTCTTCTCTTTAACTGGGCTTCCTTGTGCTATAACCAGTGACTTCCAGCTGCATTGAAACCTCAAGTTTCTTAGCAGGATGGGAAAGCAGAGATAAGCAAATTGACAGCAGAAACAGTTGATGACTAAGGGATTACTTTTTTCTCACCACCATCTCTATTAAATAACAAAACAAAGATCAGGGCACTGTCTCTAGAAACTTTCTTGATGGCATGGATGATAGAGAATAGGGAAAGGACAGATGGGCTGCACCTCGCTGAGTGAGGCCAATCCAACAAAGGGAGTTCATCTACTTTTCTGCACTTCCTTCTGAAACCATGTCTTTAGCAAAAAAATAGCATCAACATCCGTCTTGTCTTGTACCTGGAAGTACTGAAGTTACAGTTTTCCCCTTTGATGCCAAACCCAGGCCTGCAAACCACTGTCACACACCTAAACAAATGTGTTTCGCTTTGTCAGGAACAACCTTGAGAGGGGAAGGTGTGTAACGTTTCAGACAAGATATTGATATAGCATCAAATTCTCCTATGCAAATGATTCCCTCTCAATCACCCTGAGTCTGACTCTATGCATGCACATGTAGATGAAGGCTGAGCTAAACAGGGAGGCAGAGATGAAAGAGTGACAGCAGTACTGTTGGAAAGAGGAATGAGCTTATTACAAAGGAAAAGTGAAGTCATAAACCACTCTGTAACAATGGCAGAGGGCTGGCTCAGAAATGTGGATGGTGTTGGCTGACTCACAGCACAAAACCAGGCAACTGCTAAACAGATGTGCTCAGCTGCATGCGTGCTACCCCTGCTCTATGCACTGTCGCCTATCCCAACTGCATTGCTTGGAGTGGGCTGTGAGAAGCAGAAGGGAAGGCCAGAGCACAGTTGACATTTTTCCATTTTACTGTTTGTTTTATGTCCTCCCACTCCTCATTTTCCTCATCCTACACCCTGGTGCTGCATACTGATGAGAAAATACTTGGTTCAGACCCAGGAAGTTATTTTTGGTTATTAAGGTTGATGCTGGCTGCCCAACAGACACTAACTTGCCAGAGTTGCATGGGGCTGTTGGTTTTGCATTGTCAGCATTTAGGGGTACATTTAAAAAAAAGTTCTGAAAACAAAATATGCACACACGGGTACATTCATATCTGTGTACAGGGAAATGCACACAGAGGGCCTTCCATCCTGTGCATTGAATTAAGTAAAAGAAACTGCCTTTTGCCACGTTTCACAGATCTCCTCTCCTTTCCAGGTCTCATGAGCAACATGCATAAAAAGAAAGGAAAAAAACAAAGGAAGGTATTAGATGATGAATTAAGAGATCATGCTCTTAGGAGAAGACTTTGCAACAGGATGGGCATGGAGATAAATGGTATTACAGGCGGATATATGTGTTTTGTTCCACTTGGAAAGTGAATCAGGATCAACTAGGTTGGAAAAGAGCTCTGTGATAAGATCAACCCATGACCAATCATCACAGTGACAACCAGACCATAGCCCTAAGTGCCATGCCCATCTTTTCTTAAACACTTCCCTCAGTGGTAAATCCACTGCCTCCCTGAGTAGTCCATTCCACTGTCTAATCGCCCTTTCTGTGAAGAATTTCTTCCTGATGTCCAATCTAAACCTCCCCATACCTTCTGTGAGGTCTTCTGTAAAGTACTATAAAAAAAGTAGTTAGGGAAATAACCTGGGATGAAATTATATGAACATGAGCTTTCTCCTATTTGTTTCTAGATAACAAAATTTCAAGAAAACTCCAGTCAGTAAATGGGACACTCAACTTCCCTGCCAGACCACATGCTCAACTTCCTTTCCTGTAACCGAAGGTAAACCATTTCCCAGGCCTAGATTTGCTCAATATCTTTGCATTCCTTAGGTAAGCTCTGACTGAAACACCCTCCCTACTGCCATCACAGCAAGACTCATGCTGCAGCTGAGCTTCAAGCTCAGTTTTAGGCTAATGTTTGTCACTGTTCTTTTCTGGTGGGGGAAGAGGGATGAGGAGGAGGTACACTATACTGACACACAATTTTGCCATGGTGCTTTGGTCTTTCTTCCTCTCCAGGTATTTGCCATAGGGGTTGGGTGGTTTTGACCAATGAGACAAGTCGCACAGCAGAGAGAGCTGTAACATCTCGTGACATTTTGCAGTTACTCCATTTACCAGTGTTCTGGACCTTGAAATGATATACAGATAATGTCCTTGAAAAAAA
>VYXF01011039.1:256007-268166 GCA_013397295.1 Polioptila caerulea
AAAAAAAAAAAAAAAAAAAAGAGGAAAGGAAAAGAAGTGATTTTGAGAGCACTGAGCCCTAAGGAGCTGGCTAACCAGCTGTCTCAAATTTTATACCTACCAGCAGCTGGTTGGACAAAATAATTATTTACTGTATGGAATGGGCATGTTTATTGTCTCCTCCTTGATTTACTGTTTAATAGACTGCTTTTTGAAAGACAGAAAAAGAAGAAAGAGAGGGAGAAATGGTGGAGGGGGAGAAAGAAAGATAAGAAGAAAGACAGGAAGAAAGGAAGAAAGAAAGGAAAGAAAGAAGGAAAAAAGAGGGGAAGGAAGGCGCGGAAGGAAGGCGGAGAAAGTAGGAAGGCAGGAAGGCAGGAAGGAAGAAACGAAGGAAGGAAGGAAGGAAGGAAGGAAGGAAGAAAGGACAAAATCAGGCAAATTCAGGAATTCTGGAAGTGTTCATCCAGTGAGAAGATTTTCAGGATGGNAAGGAAGGAAGGAAGGAAGGAAGGAAGGAAGGAAGGAAGAAAGGACAATAATTTCAGCTGTGTTAATCAATTCATAATATGTTCCCCCACCAAAATGATGAATAAGGCTTCACTGAAAGCAATAGAATTGATCTGCAGTAGATAAGAAAAGAGTCAATACTTTTTGTTCAACATTTTTCTGCTGTGTCTGAATCTGAAGGATAATTTTCTCAGGTCATTTTTCCACCTCTGTTTTTTTTCATATATCACTACTGTTGTTGAATCGGGTAAGAAATCCAATCTGCTGTCCCCAATATAAGTAAAATTCTTGCCTCACTAATGTGCAAGATATTATTTATAGACATGGAAAAAGCAACAATAATATCCTGCATGTTAGCGAGGCAAGAATTTTCCTACAGGTGAACAGGATTTAGAGATGGGTTCTTTTATTTGGGTATGGACTGCAGATTAAGGGTAACATGTATGGCTAACACCCCTTTAGCTGTGATAGGCACTCATTTTAAATAATTGATGGAATATTTTCTTAAACAACAGAATTTGTGTTTCCATGCCAGCACAAGATGTACTCAAGCCTATTATCTAATTTTTGAGATTTTTCAATCTAGAAGGTATTATGAAAATCCAGTTAAGAAATGCTGCTTTAGAGAGAGTAACAGAACACTTTTGTCCTGTAATGTATTCCTCCAACCTAATTATGTATTTTCCCATTAAATCTGTTTGTGGATTTATTCAAACTCCTGGAATAAAGTTTTTTGTTGAAAGGTTTATTCTAAATGCGAATTTTATGGCTCAGGAGTCAGTAGAGATGGGTCAGTTATTTAGAGGAGTCTACAGAGAAAATGTTTGGCTAATATGGGGACCTTACAAATCCTGGCAGCCAATATGTAGATGAGCAATTATTAAAGTTTTTTTCAGCCAAGAAAAAGTATCAAGGAAAAATTAATAATCTAACCTTTGGCCCTGCCTAGAAAAAAATTATGTTTCAAATATCCCCCGTGAAATAGGATTCTGATGTATCCATTCACCATCTTAAAGGTATAGGTGGCCTCTTTTGTAGGTACTATAGAGGTCAAAGAGGTCAAAGGGCTCTAACACTTTAAAATTTGTTTGGGTTTTTTTTCCTGAATATCTTCTACAAATATGCCAGTGGCCCAATTAAAGTGTGTGTTTTCTTCTCTCTGGACCTCATCCCAAAACAATACAAGGGCAATATAAAAAGACGTTGTGACACCTGATTACAACACAAACAGTGATAGTGGTGATTGTGGAATTAGTATAGGTATTTTTGAGCATGGGACATCTGGCATTATTCTTCAAGGGAAAGGTCAATCTGACATACATATTGCATAGTGTGTAAATAGCTGTAGGAGCTATTTGTTGGTTTGTAAAAAACCCACAAAAACCCACACACAATAACCCCAAAACCTAAACAAGAAGCCACACAGTGCAAATAGACCACAAGCTTCTCAGAAGCAAGATACAAAATTCAGGTTGGAGGCACTCTGGAGAAAAATTTCAGATGTGCCCAACCCCCCCAAAAAAACCATGCTCTTTCGCAGACATCATTGTAGGGGAATAAACTGTATAATAGTCTATTTTCTGCTTTGGTAGCTTTAAAGTCACAAAAGCACATTCACTTAAGCTTGCTAAGGAAAATCTATTATTCAGCCAGATGCATGAAAAATGTGAATAGTTCAACAAAATTCGAATAGTGGTGAATTACACAGAGTTGCAGAACAAAATCATGGAGATTCTTCTCATTGTAAAAATATGGAAGATCTGATAAAATCCTGTTAAAGCCACAAGTGAGAACAGTGAGATTTAGTGTTGAACATTCTGAGGACCAAAGAATGACACTGCCTTGTGATGCCTAGTTTCCTAAGCCTTCTCATTTATCCTGCCTGAATTGTGCAAGCAGAAAACAATTGGTTCTGATTATGAAAACAGCATATATGTGGGACTTATATTCATTTCAGCCAGAATTAGTTTCATACAACTGAGACCATAATATGGTCCTTGACATTTAAAAGGCCACAAGCCTCTAATTTTCCTTGCTAAAATCTGTGTTCTTTTAAATACTATGAAATATATATACATAGATTTTAATGAGGAAAGGCACCATATAAATTCTGTGAAATCATTTCAATACACTTAAATTAATTTCTGGAACAAAAGAGAGTTTTTCTGGATCAAGCTTCCACAATAATATGGATAATTAATCTTTCATTCCAAAGTTTCTCTGGGGAGAGTGGCAAATGGTTTTCATTTGTTACTAAACATCAATCTTAAATGACTCTAAAGACTGTGCCTTTATTTGTCATGCAACATGTTGTATATTCTTAATCTGTTGAATGAGGACATTGCAAACCATAACTTAAAAGACATCATACAAATATCTCCTTTCCAAACAAAGGAAATATTTTTTCTCAAGTCTGATTCATCTTTCTAATAATCATTCTTCCTAAGAATCTAGATTGTTTATATTAATTTTATATCAGTGCTGTATTACAAAAAAATTCGGACTCAAAATGCTTTCTTTCTAACCATAGAATCACACAGCTGTCTTTGTCCAGAGGGAAAGATCTGGATCCTAATTTGATTTCTTTCTTTTATTTTCATTTTGTAATGTAATTCAGATTTTATTCAGAATCAGATCACACTTGAGACTGAAGAAAAGAGAACTAATCTGCCGCTTCTTGTTTGGCTAAAAAATATCTGTTAAAAGTAAAATTGAGTGCCACCCAACATACAGAAAGTTGTCTGAGAAAAGAGAAATAACAAATGCTTAAAATTGCAGCTTGTTTACTAATCTGTAGTCAGCACAGGTGAAACAGACAACCACGAATTTTTTCTCTGTCCTGCATTGGGTCTGGCTAGAAAAGTCTCATTCTTTGAGTTTCAACAGAAACTTGAAAATAAATGGAAGAGATCTCAGATGGATTGTTCTGTTATGACAAAGAGGTAAGTCATTTTTGCATTGTAGGAAATTTATATAAACATGGACCTAACTATAGCACTATCAGTTTCACATTAACGCAGATAAGGAAGAGTTTGAAGTTGTTCCCAAAAAGTATATAGTATATAGTAACTGTTGTATCTCCTTTATCTTTAAGTCAACTCAAAGTATAATCCTTTAATGACATTTTTACAGCTGGCATTACTTTTCAGTGTGAATTGTTACACAATTTCACTTTTTTCTTTTTTTCAGTTGATAGATAGGGAAGTGATAATTCTCAGTGTCAGCCTTGGGAGTACTAGCATGGTCCTTCACAGAGGGCTCCACAGAGCACTATCAGTGATCCAGAGACAAAAGATACCCCTCGTCTTCTCCAGTCTCATCTCAAAGTCCAAGGCTGTATTTCTGAGAGGCGTCAGGCTTGCATAAATTCTTGTCAAAACCAGTATCAAACAGATCGCCGAGAATAATGGCAGCTAAAGTATTGTAGAAGTGATGAAATTATCTTGACTTGTTCAGTTTCACAGTGGACTGTACTCAGGTTGCTTACAGAGGCTCCGAGCTGTTGTCAGGCATCCCAGCTCAGAATCCTGAGGACACACACGGGCTAACCTCTTGTCATGGCTGCTAGCTCCTGCCTGCTGGTGCAGGCGAAGAAGAGAAGAGCAAGATATTTGAATTGGGAATTTTAACTGGTAAGCTGTATATAAAGCCCATATAGATTGTCCAATTTACTGATAATTTTGGATGCTATGTCTGTGGGTGAGTTGCCAATATTGTACTACTGAATCTGGAAAGCCACTAAACACAAATGACACACCTATGAAATAAAAAGACATGATAAAGGCATTGGTGAGGTAGAGAAAATCTGAGTATAGGAGGAATTAGAGGGGGAAAAATGGAAAAGAGCTCCTGAAAAAAAAAGCTCCAAAATGCCAACCTGTTTTTCTCCGCAGCTTCAGAACATTGTGATGTTTTGAAATCAATTTCAATCATAAGAAAAAAAATTTAAAAAGACAGAGGAGAGAAATAGAAATAGAAATAGAAATAGAAATAGAAATAGAAATANAGAAAAAGAAAAAGAAAAAGAAAAAGAAAAAGAAAAAGAAAAAGAAAAAGAAAAAGAAAAAGAAAAAGAAAAAGAAAAAGAAAAAGAAAAAGAAAAAGAAAAAGAAAAAGAAAAAGAAAAAGAAAAAGAAAAAGAAAAAAGAAAAAAAGAAACAAATATATGAAACCTCTTTAAAACACAGGTAGAAAATAAAATAAAAGGGATGCTTGGCATATGTGGAGGTGCTATCAACAATGTGGACAGTATTAGAAGGAAGCACCCCTGGCTCCTCACCCCCAAAAAATAGCACACCTGAGCCTTTAGAAAGACTGTGTCAGACCTCAATGTTAGATGACCTAAACTTTGCTGAGAAACAGTAGTTTTCTGTGCCAGACTTTCCTTCATTCTTCTAAATTAAACATTGTGATACAGTAGAAAGGTCTGTTAGAAACATGAGCATAGAAATATATTTCTCCCTGTCAGCAAAGGCTGACAGATCAATAACTGATACTGTCTCTGCTGGAAGGAGCCTTGGAGTATTGTTACTGCACCACGAGTGCTTCTCTCAGTCACAGACAATGGAGCAGTGGTGAAGGTAAAGGAGAAGAGGAACACTAAGCAGGATAAAGTCGAGCAGAACATTTCCTGCATAGGCTTGAAGCTCATACATAAGTGGAAATGCTTCTGCATGTTGCTGCAATATCTCCCTTATTTTTCTTGACATGTTTGTGCCCTGGTTGGCCCCTTTTTCCACCCCCCTCAAGTCTCAGTAACATGGGAGAGATGCTTTCTGACAGACAAAAGATAATCTTACACTTGACTTCCAATATCAAGGCATT
Source organism: Polioptila caerulea (assembly GCA_013397295.1). Classification (NCBI taxonomy): domain Eukaryota; kingdom Metazoa; phylum Chordata; class Aves; order Passeriformes; family Certhiidae; genus Polioptila; species Polioptila caerulea. The sequence continues at coordinate 261,321 of VYXF01011039.1, forward strand.
TTAACTGGCACACTTTATATTGAATAATTCATGGCTATTCAAGCTTTACTTCACTTCACAAAGAAAGTGCTTTCTCTTAGCAGTGACTAGATATGAGCAGCTAATTCATTATTTAAAGAGATTAAGTATTAGCAACTGGTATGGGCTCTTCAGAGCTTTTTTATTCCCTTTGCTCATGTTATCCACAGCCACTTCCCTGCCTAGTACAGATTTTAGATTGATTTTACCATATTAAAATCCTTTTTAAACAGATATCTGCCTTAAACCCTCACCATTTTCAGTGCTGCATTGTCCCACTTTAAAATGTAAAATAATAAGTAAAAACAGAAATCTACACATGAAATGTTTTAAACCCCTGTGAACTCATGGGAACACGCACAAATAGAATGTTTTCACTGTTGTTGTTTAAAAAACAGCAGGTAAAATTTGGGAAATGCTGATATGTATTTAAGACAGTGTCCAGGTTCTCACATCTAGGATCGGGGAAAGAAGAATGGATGTTGAATTGAAACAACGCAAACTCCTCATTGCTGAATTTTGAAGAGCTATGGTTGTAGATCAGCTGCTGGCACTCAGGGATTTCTCTCCTTTGGGATGCAGACCCCTAAATGCTGAAATGAAGTGGGATGATTTAAATGCTTAAAGCTCTGCCATTAGATATTACTTTGCAGACAAATTCATTCCTTTGGACTGGAGAGAATTAAGATTGTTCTGTTTTAGCTAAGTTCTTATGAGCAAAATTTCTTGTAGCTTGAAATTAAAGAGATCTTTTTCCTGGGTCTTGATCAAACTTCGAAACAGCTTTTAGTTTCTCATGCACCATTTTTGATGCAGATTTATGGGCACACAGCGATATATTTTGGTTACAAAAAGTGCAAATGGAAGCAGAGTACAGCTGAGGAAGACTTTTCTCCTGATAGTCCCAGCAAACACACCCAGTGCATGGTCTGTGGCATGAGTGTCACCACTTTACTGTACTGCTGTTGGGTCCAATATTTATGCTAGGGTCCCTTGCCCATGGCAGTAGTATTGCAACTAGGGGGTCTTTAACGTCCCTTCCAACCCAAACCACTCTATGAGTTTGTGATTCAGTGATTCTATGCATGGCCAACTGTGCATGAACATGTTTTCATGTTTTATCAGAAAGAGATCCTCATTTGGTTTTTTCACATGGTGCCCCCACGTGCCAGGGGTGCGCCAACAAGCAGCACATGCCTTTAAAGGCTTCCATCCCATGAAGCTCCTCTGCAACAACACAATTAGTGTCATTTACAGAAAACAGACTTTTTTATTTACATTTTTTACAGAAACAGACTTTTCTGCTGCCAGTGATTCAAATGTGACATAACAGCCTTAGCAGTGGCATAACCATACTCTGCAGAGGAAGATACATATAGATATATACATATATATGTATACACATGTATAACTTTTTCGGTATACATATGTATACCTAAAGAGAAGAGCAAAGCATTTAAGCCCGTTATCACGTCCACGTAAGTAGCCCCAGTGAAACTCTAAAACACTCTCCAGATCTAAAACTGAAAAGTTTTGCAGGTTTGTGTGCCTCTCTGCCTAAACTCTGTGTCTCAACAGCAAAAAGATGTCTTTAGCTTCACAGAGGTGAACTAAGTCGAACTAGGTTTTTTGAGTGCATGGGAAGGTTTCTACATCTACTGTAAGAGTCAGAAAAATGTTAATGTAATTAAGAAATGTTAGGAAGTAACTGCCTCATAAAAATGTAGATTTCTTGTAGTTTAGTAATATTGCTCGGAATGCCATTAATCCAGGCTTCAAATAATGAAAGAAAGTGAAGTAGTTTTCTTTCATTTCAGGCATGGGTACCTAGGGTAAGGCAGCCTATGCTCTCTTCTGTGCAGCTGAAGAAGAGACAATGAACTACCATCACCTGACCAAGTGCTTGGACCAGGTTAGCTTTAGATACCCCACTCCTGCACAATGCTGATAGTGTTTGGGATATGTCCTAATGCTTTCACTTTCATCATTACATTTCCCATGACTTTTTCATCATTACAAGAGTCATGGGAAAATTAATTAAACCTTTCTCATATGGTCATTCTGTTTTAGCCTGCGATTTCTTTGCCTTATATTTGAGTGTGCTCTCATTTGTACAAAGTAGCTTGAAGAGAAAGATAAAGAACTGTTTCTCCTCATACTTTTTTTTGTTACAGCTTTTCACCTGGTTTCACAGTTTTACTTGACTTCACACAACTTATTTTTTTTTTTTTAAATCTTGTGCAAAAATATGAGTTAGAGAATCTGGTTTATTCAAGCTTTTACTGATTTTTAGCCAAATAGCTTGCAGCTCCAGGATTTACAAGGAAAACCAGCAATACCTGAGGTCACAACTAAAATTTAATTCAGACCACTTGTTTTAAGTTCTACTTAAGAAAGCTCATAATTTTTTTTTATTTAAGGAAAAGGTATGTTTTTATTCCCCTGTTTGGACTGAATTTAAAGAGTTTTGATATGATTCTCACAACTTAAGCCAAGCTTAATCACTGGTTTCTACTCAAGCTGGTTGCTCAGTGAATCAAAGCACTGTTACTGGAGAAAGTGCAGAGAGCACAGGACTCTTTTACCTCAGGCAAAGTCACAGGCCAGAGAAGCAAAAACATTTTCCAGAATAACTTCAGATACAGGATTGGAACTTTACCTTGGAAATATTTTTGTTACTATTGGTAATGCTTACACCAGGAGAGAGCAGGGTCAAGGAAAGGAGATCACGGCTTTCCTCAGCCATAAGAGCCTGATGCCCTGAAAGGCAATACAGATGTTAATGCAGAGAAATAAAACAGTACGGTTTGCAATCTGGATATGCATGAAGTTGTTGACTGCCTCTTCCCCTGGTGGCTCTGTTGAAGCCAGTGGAAATTACAGCAGATAAATATATTACATCTGATTCTGACTCTAAGGAGGTCATATTCTGAGCTTTTCAGATAAACGCAAATATTTGTCAACCAGATTTTGTGCCTATTACTCAAAAAGTCACAGAATTGGGGAATATCCTGAGTTTGAAGGGGCCCACAAAATCCGGTTCTGGTCCCATGCACGGTTAGCTCTAAGAATCACCATGAACCATTTTCTGATTATTAAGAAAATTTCTTCACTGAAAGGGTGGTCAGGCACTAGAAGAGGCTGCCTAGGGCAGTGGTAGAGTCACCTCATTGCTGGAGGTGGTCAAAAAACCTGTAGACCTAGTGCTTAGGGGCATGATTTAGTGGTGAACCTGGCAGGGTTAGGTTAATGGTTGGACTTGAGGATCTTAGAGGATTTTTCCATACTTAATGATTCTATGATTCACAAATAAAGTCTCTTTTGTTAATGCTCTCTCCTTACTATCTAGGAAAACAATCAAAGTCTCATATGAATTCAGGGTAAACTTTTCCCAGTTCAGGGGTTTTTGTTGAGAAACATTCTTGACTGAAGGAAACTGGTCTTGAATTCAGCTCCCAAATGTCTATGCCCCTTTCCTGGGGACATGAATGGGAGGTGGATGGTACTTACCTTACACAGAACATGCCCTTTTTACCTCTTAAGCATAAATTACTTCCTATGCCGTGCTGTGAGATTTTTCTTGCAGCAGTAATCTCTGTGCTAAGTATGGTGAGGATAAAGTGGACAGTAATTCTCAATTTTAGGTAAATAAAAAAAGTTTCTTATAAGAAGCATAAAATACTTGCATCCTTTCCTTTCATTAATCCTTTATATCAAAGTGGATTTTGACTTGATATCAGGTACTAAAAGATATACACCCCTAAAAATAGATGGCAATTTTTGCCTCCTAAATTGGAGGCCAGTTTTCAGAATACATTGGATTGTATATTTCTACAATAATAAAATTAATTTTATGTTTAGAAAAATAATTATTATATCATAGACTGGACAGAAGAGTGGGGCCAAAAATTCTAAATAAGTCACAACCAGTTCAGTTGTTTTCATTAGACAATACAGGAGATGTAAAAGGGCAAAAGCTTTTTTTAGTGATTTAAACATATTTTGGCTTAAGATTATTGGTTTCCCTAGCTTGCTACATGGGTGGTCTAAAGTTATGTCAAAAGATATTACATTCCCTTTAGAATTTATGCACTCTTCTCTTCTATAAAAGATAATTATCTCTACTAGGCAAAGGTAACCTAGCCTAATTTTGTACAGAAATAAAGCACAGGGTATTAAAATCTCTGTTTGTGGAGATAAAACATACATTCCACAGTCCTTAGAATCTCTCTGATCCTGTCTCTGTCAACAGCAATTTATCTTCCTAATTTATCCATCCAATATCAGGAATTTCTAAATAACATTAAACAAAGGTGATTATCTATATGATGAAATAACGCTTTCCTTTGAAAATATCTCTCTACTCCTCGTTCTGTCCTCTAATCATTGTAAAGAAGCAGTAAATTGTTTGGATTTTTTGGTTTTTTGGGGGTCTTTTTTTGGGGTTTTCTTTGTGTTTTTTTTTCATGTGTGGAATGCCACATTTCCTTCTGTAGGAAGATTTTTGATTTTTGAGTTGTTTTCAGATAAACTTTCCTTCAGACCTGAACGGGGGAAGGCATTGAAGGCTATTCTACTCTAAACTCTAAATCTCGTGACTGAAGGGGGTTCCCATCATCTTGAGAAAGCAGCACGGTGATGCAAGTGTGTGAGCACACTGAGAATTCCCCGAAAGGCTTTTGAAGTAGAGCATTCATCTTCTCTTGATCTTCCAGGTAAAATACACTAATCAGGTCTAGCACCCTGAAAAAACCATCTCTATGATACAACCCATCCACCAGGCAAACCAGCAAGTTGCCCATGACACTGTCCAACTCAGCAACTTCTGCAGATTGTTTTTCACTCATAAGTAAGGGCATTCCTCATGTTGCAGATTTTCCTGCTTCCCTTTCTTCAGTATTCAGCAGTGGGCCCACCAGTGGTCAGCAGGAAGCCTCCTTCCACCAGTGTGGGCACCAGCAGGGATTTGAAAATATCCAAGTGGGCCTCATCACTGAAGAGGGGCAATTTCAAAATTTTCAAAACTTGTGATGTTTCAGGTCAAGGCCTTGCTGCTGTGAAGGTAGGATGCTACCAATTATTTTACTGGTCCAACTAGATTTCCGAGATTTTTCTTTTCTCTTTCAGAAACTAGTCCACAGTCATCAGCTGTCTCTTAAAACCCATCATTCCATCTAATATCTGGAACAAAGTGCTATTAGGGGAAAGCAGGCTTGAGACAATAACAGCACACATGCTTCTTGATTCTCAAGGGCAGATAGGATATGAACGGAATTTTTTTTTTTTTTTGAAAATACATTTAGGAAAACAAGGAGAAAATATAACCAAAGAAAAAATGTTCTGCCCTTTATTATACTTTATTTTATGTATGTATACATGTTAAAAAAAAATATATAAAAGACTGGATCTCACTGAAGCAAAAGTAATGATTATTTAACCACAAACTGGAGCTTGATTAGGTTACTGTTAAAGGTATCCTTAATTGTTAACGTTCATATATACATGCATAAGTCATTGCCTGCTAAAGCATCTGAAATTATTAAGATTTTTATTGTAAGACAGCTCCAGAAAATGTGGCACAGTAAGTGAAATACTGTATTAGAAAATAAAAAAACAGATAAAGAGATAAAAGTCCTAAAACAATAAACCAATTGAGCCTTACAAAGAAGACATAGGGTATGGTGAGGGTAGTGTCAGTGGAAACTTTCTGCACTAAATAACGGTTCTTAAAATTTTATGCATGCTGTACCTAGTAGGTAATGGGGTTTTTCTAGTATAGGCAAGAAAATATATTTGGATTTAACCAATGAGATTAGGGAGAATTACCTAAAAGGTTACTATTCACATCAGGTGAATATTTTAATTGCCAGATGGAAAAAGGATATTTCTTCTCTTCAGTATGTGAGATTATATTAAAACAGATGATTGTTTTTCAGTCTATAAATTTAGATGTTGGGGACTGGGGAGTGCTTTTGTGTGTTAATGAATACAATAATCTATGTATGTGCCTTGTAGCAGGGCCATAATGGAACTTTCCATGAAAAATTGTGAGACTTTACTAATCAATAAAGTCAAGGAGTGTGTTGTCCAAAAAGGAATTAGGGGATAAACTCACTGAAACTGACATTAGTAGAGCTCAGAAGGCCATTTCTCTATTGAAATATCAGTAGAAAATGTTCTTCTTTTTTCAAGCTTTGTCTGAAAATAGAATTTATTTGAAAAAAAGGCTATGATTTTGCCTGTTTAGCTGAAAAGGAATTTCCTTGAGAAAACAAATGTTTCATAGAGAAAAAAAATATATATTCCTTTTCGTACAAGACTTGTCTTCCACTTTTAGCATGGGAGTGCTTTTTCTCTTAATTTTTTTTTTTTTCTTTGGAAAAATAAGGTGGGATTCAGGGGCTGGAGAGTAGGAGCAAATGGGATATGGAGGAGTGAGGCAAAGGGCTATGAGTGAAGATGAAACTCTCTTTCCAAAGCCCTCAGCCTTCCATCTGCTTATCCTTAAAACCATAAATATGGCTTGCTAGCTGATTTATTGCTTCATGCTGTTTGAGATGGTGCGAGAGACTGACATGTTCATTGATAACCCCTCACACAGTTGGCCATTTGCAAAAGCAGAGTGTGCTTTTCCGGGGCGAGGTCTGCACCCCCCGAACTGAGACGGAAGGGGAGAGGTTTTTGTGCGTGGTGGTGAAACCTTTGATCCGCACAAGACAGAGAGAGTGAGCACTGGAGGCGCTGGGTTTTGAACCAGATAAAGGAGGAGACTGATAAGAAGCAGACCCTGCTGAGGTGGGGTAGTGCTTTTTATCATGCCAATGTCCT